>CAUYQV010108266.1:0-13752 GCA_963574575.1 Galagoides demidoff
TTTTTTTTTTTTGAGACGGAGCCTCAAGCTATCCCCCTGGGTAGAGTGCCATGGCATCACAGCTCATAGCAACCTCCAACTCCTGGGCTCAAGTGAGTCTCCTGCCTCCGCCTCCCAAGTAGCTGGGACTACAGGTGCCCACCACAACGCCTGGCCATTTTTTGGTTGCAGCCATCATTGTTTGGCGGGCCCGGGCTGGGGATTCGAACCCGCCACCTTAGGTGTATGTGGCTGGCGCCTTAGCCGATTGAGCCACAGGTGCCGAGCCTCAGCTAAGTTTTTTAAAATTTCTTTAGAGATAGAGTCTTGCTGTGTTGCCCAGACTGGCCTCAAGCAATCTTCCCATAGAAAATCTTTGAGCACAGACACCTAGGCTAGACAATTAAACAGGGCCATGATAGCAGAAGTCCAGTCTTGCTTGGCCCCAACATCAACATACCTTACTGGATATGAACCATTTTATTTCCATGGAAAGCACAAAGTCTTAAGGGAGTAGGTCCCTTATCCTCACATCAAAGAAGACATTTTCTCTCAACAAAGTCTTTGAAGCAGCTATTCCCATAGCTCACAGCCATCTGGGACTCCCAGAGCACGCTCACCTGAATCTTTTAAGGTGCAGCCGGAGGACCTGAGGTAGTCTGTAGATCATTAACTGCTTTCTAGCTTCAGTCAAAACAAGGGGTTTTGGATTGGATTTTCGTCGTTTGCCTATATGGTTTAGAAAGGTATAAGACAGATTGTGAGGAGTCACATTCTTTTCTAGCTATGGCATAGACAATGACTTGTTACTCAGAATGCATTCTCCTTGTTTACCAGTATTTGAACCTCGATTTAATTTTGGGCAGCAATGCGATCCTCTTTAAGGCTGCATTTCTCAGCTTCATATGTCTGCATGATATGACCGTGGAAGTTCTGGCTAAGATGAAAGGAATGATGTGTGGCACTCTTAGAATAGCAGCAACTTAGTTGTAAGGGAGTTATAAGACTTAAAGGGACCTGACTCCATTGTAAGGTGCACCCCTTTGTCCTTCCCACTGTCTGCAACAGCTGGAATTCCTCTCGGGCCACAAAACAACCCTGAGGATGGAAACCTTGCATTAGGATAGTAAAGAAGAAAGACAGAAAGGGTTTGGGTCCCTGATGACCATACAACCCTCATGCCAGCCCATGAATGTCTGCCAGATTTCTTTTATACAATGAAAATGTTAATTATATCTCATGTTAAGTCACTGTTTTTTGGGTTGACTGTTACATGCAATCAAACTCATTTTTCAAACTTTTGCCGTCAGCAATTTCTAAAATAGGTAGAGGTTTACAATAGCGCACTCCTGACAGCATGGCTTTAATCGTGAATAAGAAACATATGTTAGGGTTCTTGCCCTTTATATATGGGCTCATAAATTATGATACAGCATAGTATAACTTTAAAAAGCTTTTTGTTTTCACTAGAAAGGCCTAATTCTATTTCCTGTTTATAGACAGTTGTATGCTAATGGATGAGTTATTCAAAACTCAGAAGCTCAGTTTCCTCACTAGTAAAAGAGAGAATAATGCATATATTTCAGGCTTAGGAAAAAGATAAAAAGGATAAAATTACCAAAGAACAGAGTATTTACACATATTTTTTTCAGCATGATTTGCTTATGGCATATTAGAAAATATTTAGAAAATAAGCTCTGCTGGTTCTGTATTTTTATGCTGTACTTAGTTTGGGGGATATGTTTCTTTTCTTTTTCTTTTTTTTTTTTTTGAGACAGAGCCTCAAGCTGTCGCCCTGGGTAGAGTGCTGTGGCATCACAGCTCACAGTAACCTTTAACTCCTGGGCTCAAGCGATTCTCCTGCCTCCGCCTCCCAAGTAGCTGGGACTATAGGTGCCCGCCACAACACCCAGCTATTTTTTGGTTGCAGCCATCATTGTTGTTTGGTGGGCCTTGGCTGGATTTGAACCCACCAGCTCAGGTCTATGTGGCTGGCACCTAGCCTCGGATATGTTTCTTTAACAAAAACATACTGCTGGACCTGCAGGACAAAGCTGATAGGTGTCTAAATTTACCTAGTCCAAAGCAGAACTAGTTCTCAGACTCTAATTTTGTTTCTGGTAGGAAATGCATTTCTAAATTTCAGCAAATAAACAATAGAAATAAAGTTCTCTTTATTTCCATAAGCAGCCTTCTTGAAAACCATTCACTGGTGACTGTTCTATTATTATATTAATTATATTGGTAAATGGATTGGTATATAAAATGAGTGGTCCACTGTGGTTCCTGCTAACTGTTTTCAAGCTATTGATACCATGTTCTCACTGTCTGAAGAGCTTGGCATCTGATTCCAAGTCCTGTCTATACCACTTGTAAAAGGCAGCAAATGACAGCCAGATGCCGTATATAGCTTTCTGTGACAATAGGATGTGGAGGTGTTGCTTCTCATAATAAATTGCATCAAAATGAGTGTGCCATAGGAGAAGCTTTTACCAGCATGTGCAGTCACAATAGGTGGGGGCATGAGTGGAATTCAAAGAAGGGCCTGGCCTTATTTTATATTCCTATTCACCAGATTTTTGAAAATTACTGCAGCTTTGCCTGAGAACCCTCGCAGTGACTGCCACCCTCAGCAGAGGGAGTATGTGAGCTAAAATGAAGACAATATAGAATCCGGCTTTGTTTCCCTAAAATGAAATTCACAAAGAAAAGAAATTACTGATTCAACTGAGATTGATCAATTCTGTCTCTGTTTGATTAAACTGGCCACATAGAGAGATAAAATACTGACAATTTTGGAATTTCACAAGCAACAGATCAATGCATCTCATCCCCTCACCGCAGCTTCCCTTCCCTGTCATTATTTGTATCTGCCTAGAGAAATCCTGATAAACTGGGACACCTGGCAACCAGAAAAACAATCCTTTCTCGCAAAAGTAAGTAAAAGTATTTCTTAGCTAATCTATCACATCCCAGAACGATAAAGCTGTTAATATCCTTTTGTTACTTACAAGTTAAAAAATATATATACTGCTCCAATGAAACAAATTAATTCACCTGCTTCTCTGTATCTCAAAATGAAACAGGACAGGTACAGTAATCAAGTACAATATTTCAAAACAAAATTTTTTGAGACAGAATCTCCCTTTGTCACCCTTGGTAGAGTGCATGGTGTTATAGCTCACAGCAACCTCAAACTCTTGGGCTCAAGTGATCCTCTTGCCTCAGTTTTTCATTTTTAGTAGAGACCAGGTCTCACTCTTGCTCAGGCTGGTCTTGAACTCATAAGCTCAAGTGATCCATGCAGCTTGGCCTCCCAAAGTGCTATGATTATAGGAGTGAGCTACTTTTCCCAGCCTCAAATTTTGTTTTAAAATGTCAAAATGATATCAAGTGGCTCGGTGCCTGTGGCTCAGGTGGCTAAGGTGCCAGCCACATACACCTAAGGTGGTGGGTTTGAATCCAGCCCGGGTCTGCCAAACAACAATGATGGCTGCAACCAAAAAATAGCCGGGCATTGTGGCGGGCACCTGTGGTCCCAGCTACCTGGGAGGCTGAGGCAGGAGACTCGCTTGAGTCCAGGAGTTGGAGGTTGCTGTGAGCTGTGATGCCACAGCACTCTACCCAGGGGGACAGCTTGAGGCTCTGTCTCCAAAAAAAAAAAAAAAATGATATCAAGCATGACTTTTATTTTTTATCCTAATCCTTCAAAGAACATAGCAGGTCTCCTATAATTTACTATTTTAAAAAAATATGAAAAATATATTAAAAAGTGCTACCATAAGTTTTTTTTCTAAAACTTATAATCCAAACTATTTTATAGCTGAAAATTGATTTCTAAGTCTTTGTATATAATCCATTAATTTTATATTTTTAGTTTCCAAATCTTTATACGCCATAAAACCCAAACATAGCTTCTACATATTTGGTCTGCATTTCCTCTGTCCATGATCAGTTAGCAAAAGCATTGTTTGTGTGGCAAGACAGAAGGACCCTGCATAAGATGACCACATAACGATATGAGGAGAGCTCTGCTTTAAAATTAAAGCTATGATAGATAAAAGCCTTAGGACCCTCTCTAAAATGTGAAATTTTCAGACATGTGAAAAAAATATGGAGAAAATATCCATTAAGTTGCTGCCTTAAGACTTAACTTTTGGGCAATGCCTATGGCTCAAGGAGTAGGGTGCCGGCCCCATATGCCAGAGGTGGCGGGTTCAAACCCAGCCCCAGCCAAAAACTGCAACAACAAGAAAAAAAAGACTTAACTTTCTTGGGCACATTGTACCCATTTTAAGCATCTCTTTTGACAGACTTTAATTCTACCAATTTAGTACAATAGCATGCTTTTATTTCTTTTCTTTTCTTTTTTTTGGAGACAGAGTTTTACTATGTTGCCCTCGGTAGAGTACCATGGCGTCACAGCTCACAGCAACCTCAAACTCTTGGGCTTAAGAGATTCTCCTGCCTCAGCCTCCCAAGTAGCTGAGACTACAGATGCCTGCCACAATGCCTGGCTATTTTTTTGTTGAAGTTGTCATTGTTGTTTTAGCTGGCCCAGGCCAGGTTCACACCCACCAGCCTGGGTATATGTGGCTGGTGCCCTACCCACTAGGCTACAACAAGTGCCACCCAAAAATCATGCTTTCTGTTATCATACCCTTTAAACAAGCGATGCCATCTGCATTTAGACTGAATAAGACCTGTCAGACTCTATATTCATGAATTTAAGTAGAAGTCCTATAATACTATGAAGCTAATTACTAACATTCTCAGGGTCCCCATTTCAGAAATTATACTTTCATATGCCTCCCAAAATAACTAATGGCAATCAGAAGGAGTCAAAGGAGGCACAATTCCTGGGCCTTCATTTTTTGTTTGTTTGGTTGGTTTGAAAGAGAGTTTCACTATTGCCCCAGGCTAGAGTGTCATGGTATCATAGCTCACAGCAACCTCAAACTCTTAGACTTGAACAATCCTCTTGCCTCAGCCTCCAGAGTAGCTGGGACTACAGGAATCCAGCACAATGCCTGGCTAGTTTTTTCTATTTTTAGTAGAGCTTGGGTCTTCCTTTTGCTCAGAGTGCAAGCTCCTGACCTTAAGCAATCCACTTGTCTTGGCCTCCCAGAGTGCTAGGATTACAGATGTGAACCACCTCGCCTGGCTCTTTGTTTTTTACCATCAAGTCCATGAGCTTGTTTTCAGAAAAATGAGAGGGAAAAAAACCTTTAAAAGATGCTTTATGGCTTGGCACCTGTAGCACAGTGGTTATGGCGCTGGCTATATACACCCAGGCTGGTAGGTTCAAACCCAGCTCGGGCCAGCTAGACAACAATGACAACTGCAACCAAAAAACAGCCAGATGTTGTGGCAGGTGCCTGTAGTCTCAGCTACTTGGGAGGTGGAGGCAAGAGAATTGCTTAAGTTAAGAGTTTGAGGTTGCTGTGAGCTGTGATGCCACAGCACTCTACCAAGGGCAACAAAGTAAGACTCTGTCTTCCAAAAAAAAAGATGCTTTAGAACCATTCGATATCATCAGTTATTACTTCTGACAAAGAAGGAAAAAGAGACACCTAAAACTAATAATCCAGTTGCACCCCTCTCATCTGTCCCGCTTCCATACAGCACTCACTGTTACACTGGTCACAAGCGTAGATTCTCCCTTCTAGAGCCTCTGTCTCTGTGAACTTGGCCAGCATCTCAGTGAGCAGGCACTCGGTCTGATTCAAAGGGACAAACCCCTTTTCTATGCAGTGATAGCGTTCCGGGAATTCCAGGGACAGATCCCAAAAGGGCTCAATGGTATTGGATTTGTAATTGCATGATACACATGTGACCTAGAATGAAAAGAGTGATTTACAGATTATATAACTTTCATGATTATATAACAAAAACATACATTTTTGTTTGTTCTATACAAAACACATAAATTTTCAAAAACTAAGTGTATTATTTTTTAAAAAATTATATTAAAGTAACACATACTTTAAAAGAATTAAAGCATATTATTTCTTATATACATTCTTAACTATGTGCTGGTAGCAGGAATTCAAACACTACACTGCACAGAGATTATATACCTCCTCTCTTTTCTCTTCTCTCCCAAAATACACACTCTACTATTAAATGCTGTAAGTTATTGTGCAATCATTCAAGGAAACAGTCTGAGATGGTGAATCTGCAAGTCCCTGTTCACTTCTCTCACCCTGGCATTCTTCCTCTTGACTTCAATCCTTCCATGAAGTTCAAGTTGCCTCTGGTTTTGCTCTTCTTTCTTGAAGGACCCCTACACCAATCCCCTCCATCTCCAGAGCCTCAAAGTACTGTGATTACATCTCTTCTCCCCCACAACTTAACCAGATGCACCTTTCTTTGTAAGGGAAGAGGAGATAGAAAAAATGCTGATAAATACTCTCCTTTCACATGCTAAAATCAAAAACCTAAACAAGCTCTCTTTCCATCCCTCTCACCATTCTTTCAAAACCCTATAAACCAAGACACAAAACCTCAGCAACACAGTATAGAGATTTTACTTGAATCTCTTGAATTTTTACCATAAAAATTTTCTTTCTGGGCTTGGTGTCTGTAGCTCAGTGATTAGGGAGCCAGCCACATACACCAAGGCAGGCAGGTTTGAACCTGGCCCAGGCCTGCTAAACAACAACAACTGCCACCAAAAAATAGCAGGCTTTATGGTGGGCACCTGTAGTCCCAGCTACTTGGGATGCTGAGGCAAGAGAACTGCTTAAAGCCAAGAGTTAGAGATTAGTATGAGCTATGATGCCACGACACTCTACTGAGGGCAACATATAAGACTCTATCTCAAAAAAAAATTTTCTTTCTGGATATTTTCATAAAGCCTTATCTATGATCTTTGCATAGGTCTGTAAATGGCAAAAGATTCAGAAAATGAAAGATAATAGGGAACAGGAAGGAGAAGTACATAGGCCTTCAACATGCCACTAGCCACCTACCTCCCTTGTACATAAAGAAGGAAGAAAGCTTTCAAACTATTATGGAATCAGAATAACCACAGTTACTATGGAACTCTGTTCATTTTCCTAAAACTGATCAAAGAAAGGATGGCATGCCAACAATGGGTTCTTAATGTTACCCATATCTTCATTAATAGTTAAATATATTTACTGAAACTAAAGCAATGTGGCAAATTTAACTAAAAATGTAGCCAAAAAGAGAACAGGCAAGTTTCACCAACAAAACCATCACAACATACAGAACAATTAAAGGTACAATGACCACCCTTAAAAAATGCATAACTGCAGCAATTGTTAGCTGTCCTAATTATTCGCCCAATAATCTGAGGGAGGCATTCATAGGAAACTCTAACATAGAATCTCTCACAGCTGTGCCAGGCAGAGTTCGGGCAGGAGGGGGCACACACCTACCTGACTAAGCAGCTGCCCATGAAAAATGGTATTTACCACCTTTAAGACCTGTTTGGTGAGCTTTCTCTGGGAGAAGGGGATGAGGATGCGACGCGTGGTGCCCTCTGATTCAAGTTCCTGCTGCACTTTGTGCAGTAGTTCACAGAGAAACTCCTGCGCATCCTGTTGGTCGTAGCCACGGAAGGCAGGGATCAGGCTCCAGACAGAGTGAAGCATGGCGAAGGGCGACACCAGGGCCCACTTCCCGGACCACATGACTCGAAAGAGGGTGTGGAGTTCCCGGCAGAGGGAAATGTGCTTGGAGCTCGGCTCCTTATTCTGGATGAGTTCTAAACTCCGCGTAACAGAGGCCCCGCTGTTCCTGCAGAGGCCCTCCCGCTCGCATGCCTCGGTCCTGTCGCTCCTCGAGGACAGCTCCGTGGCCGAGGAACTGGCCAGCCTGCCAGAAAGCTGAGGCTTCCCATTGGCGGCTTTGGGAAACAAATGTTCCGTTTGGGAAGGGTCAAGGTTCAGGAAACATTCTCGGAACTTTTGGAGGTGGCTGAGCACCTGGAGGATGGAGTTCATGTAGCAGGTGTTGCCCAGGTTGCGCAGGCCAGTGACGCCCGGGGCCACCGCCGGCTGGCGGCGGGGCTTGAGCGCGGCTGGGGGCGCTCTGCGTGAGGTAGGCAGGGTGGTAGGGCGCTCGGCGGCCGGGCCCGCGTCCTGGGGCATGTGCGGGAGCAGCCGCGCGCTCTTGCGCGGAGGGGCGCTGGCCAGCTCCTCCAGCAGCCGCCGCTTCACCTCGCGCCGCCGCTCCCGCGCCGCCTCCTTCTTGCGCTCCAGCGCCTCCTCCTGCTGCTGCTGCTGCAACTTGGCCCGGCCCCGGGAGCTCTTCTCGAACCACAGCCGCAGCGTCTTGGCCAGCAGGCGCTGGCGCCGGTACCACAGCGCCGTGAGCATCTGCGGCTGTCCCTGAGGAGCGCGCTGCTGTGGGACCACATCCTCGCCCGAAGCCATGGACCTCAGCGTCCGCCCGCGTCTCATCAGCTGGTCCTCCTTCTTGCCACGGACCGCCAGGAGGGAGCTTCTCAGCAGCTTCAGGTCCCCCTCCGGGTTATCATTCAGCACGTAGTCCTTGCACAAGTAACAGAACACATAGAGATCCCGGACTTCCATGGCTAGCGGGTGTCCAGACTCTTCAAAGTGTTTCAGTGCGTGGTCCTCAATGTAGCGGCCGCAAGCCACGTGGGAGCACTTGAGACAAGCCCACACAGACTCGGTGGTGGCGCACTCCACGCAGCACCACTTCTGAGGGTTCAGGATGGAGTGGTCCTGGGCGAGCCGTAACCGCCCTACATGTTTGCATCTATCCATGTCTTATAGAAGTCGCCACTTTCTTAACCTGGAACGACAGAGCATGAAAAAAGAAAAAACAAAATACTGTCAGCAAAATACCTTCCTTTAAAAGGACTTGCAATTAGGACTTCAACTCAAGAGTTATTCATTTTCGATTTGAAATTGGTTCCTTTGAAAGTTTTCTTTTTCTTTTTAAGGCCTATTTGAAGCAGGATGTGGTGGCTCAAGTCTGTAATCCTAACACTCAGGGAGACTGAGGAGAGATCACTTGGGCTCAGGGAGTCCCTGTCTCTACTAAGAATAGAAAAATTAGCTATGCATGGTGGCAGGCACCTGTAGTCCCAGCTACTAGGGAGGCTGAGACAGGAGGATTGTGTGAACCCAGGCTAGAAAGCCATGGCATCATCAACCTCAAACTCCTGGGCTCAAAACATCCTTCTGCACTCTCCCCAGTAACTGGGACAACAGGTGTCCACCACAATGCCTAGCTAATTTTTCCAACTTTAGTAGAGATAGGGTCTCACTCTTGCTCAGGCTGGTTTAAACTCCAGAACCCAACCTTGGCCTCCCAGAGTACTTGGATTACAGGCATGAGCCACCACTCGGCCTAGATGACAAATTTAAAAGAAAACTTTCTATTAACATTCTTTGGAACCTTGGCTTGGCACCTGTAGCACAGTGGTTACAGCACTAGTCATATACCCAGGCTGGTGGGTTTGAACCCAGCACAGGCCAGCTAAGCAACAATGACAACTGCAACAAAAAAAATAGCCAGGCATTGTGGCAGGCACCTGTAATCCCAGCTACTTGGGAGACTGAGGCAAGAATTGCTTAAGTACAAGAGTTTGAGGTTACTGTAAACAGTGATGCCACGGCACTCTACCAAGGGCAACATAGTGAGACTGTCTCAAAAAAACAAAACAAAACAAAACAAAAAAACACACCATTCTTTGGAACCTCGACAGTTTTTTTTTTTTTTAAATACCTGGATTTAAAATTCCCAAAATGGGGCAGTACCTATGGCTCAATGGGTAGGGTGCCGACCCCATATACTGAGGGTAGCAGGTTCAAACCCAGCCTGAGCCAAACTGCAACAAAAAAATAGCCAGGTATTGTGGTGGGCGCCTATAGTCCCAGCTACTTGGGAGGCTGAGGCAAGAGAATCGCCTAAGCCCAGGAGTTAGAGGTTGCTGTGAGCTGTGACTGTCACAGTATTCTACTGAGGGCGATAAAGTGAGACTGTCTCTAAAAAAATTAAAATAAAATAAAATAAAATTCCACGTGGTGGCTCACATCTGTAATACTAGCACTGTGGGAGGCCAAGACAGAAGGATCATTTGAGCTCAGGAGTTTGAGACCAGCCTGATAGAGAAGACTGAGACCTTATCTCTACTAAAAATAGAAAAATTAGCTGGAGGGTTGTAGTGGGTGCCTATATTCCCAGGTACTCAGGAGGATGAGGCAGGAGGATTACTTGAACCCCCGAGTTTGAGGTTGCTGTGAGCCAGACTGATCCCATGGCACTCGAGCCTGGGCAACAGAGTGAGACTCTGTCTCAAGAGAAAGGAAAAAAGAAAATTCCCTAAAGGTAGTTTCTCATATAAAGTGAACTTCCTTCATTTCCATTTGTTCTCTACTTTTCGTTTCTATGAGCAAATGCCACGATTATGGGGTCAACCCTAAGAAGTTCTAAATCCAATGTACTGTGAGTAGTCCCTCTAGTTAGTTTTCCAGATGCTCATTTTGGCCTACTCCTATTGCCAAAACCCACAAATAAATATACTGTTGGGACAAATTAGAGAATCTTCTGGTTCGGCACCTGTGGCTCAAGTGGCTAAGGTAATAGCCACATACACCTGAGCTGGAGGGTTCGAATCCAGCCCAGGCCGCCAAACAACGATGATGGCTGCAACCAAAAAATAGCCGGGTGTGGTGAGTGCCTGTAGTCCCAGCTACTTGGGAGGCAGAGGCAGGAGATTCACTTGAGCCTAGGAGTTGGAGGTTGCTGTGAGCTGTGATGCCACAGCACTCTACCCAGGGGGATAGCTTGAGGCTCTGTCTCAAAAAAAAAAAAAAAAAAAGAGAATCTTCCCCCTTTTGTCCATTCCAGGTGGCAGAAACCATGTCTCTATATAAGACCCTCAAATCATACAAAGGGAAGCAACCGAGGCTATTCTCAATCAAATCAGACCATGTTTTCTCTTTAAATGTCAGGATTTAGTTTCCAATAAATTATTTTCACAATTATTGACTTATTGGTAAGTGCCCACAGGTCGTATCTCTGGATGTGTTTATCCATTGTCTAACTAGATATACAGTAGTTCCCCCTTATCTGCAGTTTTACTTTCTAAAGTTTTAGTTACTCCAGGTACATATAGTACCTTTGATATTTTGAAAAAGAGAGAAAAACTACCTTCACATACCTTTTATTATAGTATATTATCATAATTGTTCTATTCCCTTACTGTTGTTTTATTATATATTAGTTGTTTATTTATTTACTTAGACATAAGGTCTTGCTCTTTCAGTAGAGTCATCCTCACTTACTGCAACCTCACATTCCCAGGCTCTGTGCGCTAGTTTATAAATGAAATTTGTTTTAAGATGGGGTCTTACTATATTGCCCAGGAGGGTCTTAAAACTCCTGGCCTCAAAGGATCTTCCTACCTCAGCCTGTGAAAGTGCTAAGCCACTGCACTCAGCCTATATACAGGAAAAACATTATACTATATATAGGGTTTGGTACTGTCTATGGTGTCAAGCACCCACTGGGAGTCTTGGAACTTCTCCCATGAGGGCAGGAGGGCAATTATCATCTCCTTCAGAGAGGACATCACAGGTTATACTTCTGTTTTTACTCCTGTATAATTCTAAGACTTGTGGGTGCTCAATTGTTAGAGGTCAAAAGTATTCTATTAGAATTACCCTGCTACACAGTCTGGAATAGTATTGAAATAACCATTTTTGTTTGCTTTTCTAGGCTCTGCCAAATCAAAACACATATACATTAGAAATATTAAATGGTAATAAATGAAATTTCTTTTTGCTACTTAATACTAATTGAGAGTACAACTTGAGTACACATGATGTTGACAACTTATTACTAGGGACACAAAGTCAGTAATGAAGGAATGAAAAGGGCAAATCAGGAGATAGACAATTCCCAAGTTTCTCACTAATTTAATATTTTCCAAAATTTTAGACCCTCAATCCCCTACCCAGCACCAGAATTCCCTAGACTGCTTGTCATAAATACAGATTTTCAGGTTAGTACTTTAGACCCAAGGAATCAAGAGTCTAGGAAGAGGTCTAAAAATCTCCAATTTAAACAAGTTCTACACATGATTCATTTGCACATTAAAACCTTAAACCCTCTGCATTTATCCAGTAAATTTTAGAGAAGAATACAGAAATCAAAGAACTTTATTTCTTAAATTTTTCTACTTAGACCAACATTGTTCAATAGAACTTTCTGTAATGATAAAAATATTCTCTATCTGTGCTGTCCAATGCTGTAGTAACCACTCACATGTAACTACTGAGCTCCTAAAATATGCTAGTAAGACTGTGAGACTGAACTTTTAATTTTATTTGATTTTACTTAATTTAAATTTAAACAGTCATATGTGGCCAGTGGTTACAATATTAAAACTGCACAGACTTAAACACAGGACATACTATCTTTAGCTCACTCAGCCTTTTTGTTGTCTTTCCTTCAAAAGAATCAGTATTTGCTAAATCATATCTGAATAGCCTCCTCTTGGAACTCAAAACCGAATGGCTGGCAAATCTCCAGCCTTGGTATGCCTTCAGGAATTTAATTGCTACTGAGATCTTATCATATAAAATACAGCACAAATCCTACAAAAAACATTTCTATAAATAGGAATACAACAACACAACACTGAGAACACTGATGGCTTACAAAATGAACTCCTGTGCTAGAGAAAATAGGCTGGAACAACCAAAAGCCAAAGAGAAAAACACTAAAAAATCATTCCACACCCTCTCCATGGAGAGCTGTCAAATGTAAAGGGCACTCTGGAAATTCTTTCTTCCAATTTCATTTTCTGATCTATAAATCTGCTGATCACGCACATCCTTTCCAGCACAGCCCTTTTCCCATTACAAATCTGTCGTGGCGACTCACTAACCTGCCATATGGCAGAGTAAATCCATTCAGGAAAACACAGGACTACTTTGCACCTCACCACACTGATTTAAGCTAAACAGACCAGCTTCTCTAGAGGAAAAGCATATCTGATTATGACACGGAAATCTCCCAAAAATGACATAAAGGAAAAAAGCTACTCTTACCTACGCATGAAATAAAAAATAAAGACAACACAACCTCAGGTTGCTCAGTTCAAAAAGACAATGTGTTTGACTCACACACACCCTCTGACCATTTTATTTCAGAACAAGGCCTAACACCCAGTGGCAGAAAGAAGATTTCTATTTTATATTTTCTAATGTGTGCAGCTTTCCCTTCATATTCTCAAAGTTCACAATAATTCTAACATTTCCATTTAAAATGTACATCATCCAGTGTGATAAGTACCCAATATCTAAAACTGATAAACTTACAGTGTAATTGGGAAAGAACATGATGGGTCTGAACAGTTCTACATCATTAAGTAAATCAGCAGCTCTAAATAAATGTCCTGCACATCCACAGTCGATATGTATATGGGGAAAGTAAACCTGACAAAATGTTAGCTTTTGCCTTTTTAATTAAACCACAGTTTTATTTAAAAAATGTGAATCAACTAGAGGTAAAACCATAGTCAATATTTAAAACATACTATAGATGGCTCGGCGCCTGTGGCTCAATCGGCTAGGGCGCCAGCCACCTACACCTAAGGTGGCAGGTTCGAATCCCCAGCCAGGGCCCGCCAAACAACAATGATGGCTGCAACCAAAAAATGGCCGGGCGTTGTGGCGGGCGCCTGTGGTCCCAGCTACTTGAGAGGCAGAGGCAGGAGACTCGCTTGAGCCCAGGAGTTGGAGGTTGCTATGAGCTGTGATG
>CAUYQV010108267.1:0-11330 GCA_963574575.1 Galagoides demidoff
ACAGGCGCCCGCCACAACGCCCGGCCATTTTTTGGTTGCAGCCATCATTGTTGTTTGGCGGGCCCAGGCTGGGGATTTGAACCTGCCACCTTAGGTGTACGTGGCTGGTGCCTTAGCCGATTGAGCCACAGGCGCCGAGCCTATCATTTCATTTTAATTGAATACTTAAAATACTTTTATAAAGGGACATTCCTCTCATCTACTATTTGGTTTCCTAGCACTACAGTTCATATGAAATATAAGGAAGAATACTGACTTAAGGCCACAGTCCGCAATACTATCATTATTTGAAGAGAATACCTACTGCTAAGAATAAGTATATGGCTGCACTAACTTCCCGGATCGTCCCTCCAAATCTGGAAATTTCTTCTAAAGAATTTTCTTTTGCTATTTGAAGTCTATGGCTTTCCAATACTAAGACTGTTAGGTTTTCTCCTTCATATACAATATAATACAATACATACACAAATGTAGAAATGTCCTTCAACATGATTCCTTTTTTTTAATTCTTTTTTTATTTTATTTATTTTTTTTATTTTTTTTTCTGAGACAGAGACTCATTATGTCACCCTCGGTAGAGTGCTGTGGCATCATAGCTCACAGAAATCTCAAACTCTTGGGCTTAAGCAATTCTCTTGCCTCAGGCTCCCAAGCAGCTGGCACTACAGGCACCTGCTACAATAACCAGCTAGTGGCTGGTTTTTGTGGCAGTTATATTGTTTAGCTGGCTCAGGCTGGGTTTGAACCTGACACCCTTGGTGTAATGTGGCTGGCGCCATAACCACCATACTACGACATGGAACCCAACATGATCCCTTTTTCAACTGGTACATTTATTTTTTTAAAAAAGCATTAAAACCATGTAATCCACAGCCTTCCTCCCCTTTGAGAGGCTGAGAGTGGAGATATTCCCCATCTCACTTAAGTATTGTAATTCATACTACTATTAGAAAAAGCTAATTCACACTCAGTTATAACCACCATTTGTTTGTTATTACACTTACCATCGGTTAAAAACTTGGTGAAAATATTCAGCAATCCACACATACTTTGCCATATGGGAGAACTAGAAGCCTTCCAAAGATTTCCCTGGAAAACTTGTACTTTTTGTACTAACACCATTGAAACTCTAATGCCTACCAATAAGTCGTTCATCAGCTGTGTTTGAACAATATGATTTCCAGCAAATTTTCTACAAAGAAAAGACATTATAAAAAAAGAAAATTCAAACAAAAGTGTCAACATTTCTACCTCAATGCATGAAGATTAAGCATAGTTCTCAAACGGCCAAAATCAATTTCAGATTATAACACTTATGCTTCTCTCCCATTTCCATAAACATTTGAACTATGTAAACTTTTCTTACAAATTCCAACACTCTTAACTTACCTAAACATGTCCCTTTCTCAGCCAATGACTAACTTCACTTCTCTTTTTTAGGACATAGATCAGAAATCAAAAATGAATGGCAGAACTTACAAATGTGAACACTCTCTGAACCTTAATAAACTTTCTTTACCTGGCTTGCAAGATGCCAGGCCCTCCTAAATTTTCTTCCTACTTCACCAATGCTGCTTCTCAGACAACCTGAGTAGTTCATGCTCTTCTCCTTTATCTCTTTATGGTAGAACTCTCCAGGCCTCAGACCTTAGACATCTTATTAACAGTTATTTATTGACTTTTTCTCCATTTAATTCTCTCCCTTGATGCCAATCTCTCTTAGCTCGTAAGTTTTAAATATAACTAAATATTTGAACTTTTCTTCAACTCCAAACCTAGAATACTGTGATCATCCTTGCCTCCTTTCCTCTTCACTCCATGTGTAAGAAAATTCTATTGGTTCTACCTTCAAAAGATATCTAGAATCAGATGACCTCCACTCCTACCATCTGGGCCTGAAACACTCTTATCTCTCCCTTGGACTGCTGCAACAGCTTCCTAACTGGTCTTCCTGTTTCTGTTCTTGCCCCCTCAGTGTATTCTACACACAGCGAAACACAAAGACAAGGCTCAGCACCCGTAGCTCAGCGGTTAGTGCGCCAGCCACATGCACTGGTGAGTTCGAACCTGGCCAGGGCCTGTTAAACAACAATGACAATAATAGCAAAAAAAAAAAAAAAAAAATACCCAGGAATTGTGGAAGGTGTCTGTAGTCCCAACTACTTGGGAAGCTGAGGCAAGAGAATTGCTTAAGCTCAAGAGTTTGAGGTTGCCACAGCACTCTATTAAGGGCAACATAGTGAGACTCTGTCTCAAAAAAAAAAAAAAAAAAAGCCACAAAGACATAAGTCAGGCAAAACAGGTTGGCAATTCCTCAAAAAGTTAAGCATAGAATTACCAAAGGATCCAGCAATTCCACTCCCAGGGTGTACTACCAACACAACTCAAAGTAGGGACTCAAACACATATAGTACATCAATGTTTACAGCAGCGTTATTCACAATAGCCAAAAGGTGGTAACAGCCCAAATGTCCATCAAGAAATGAATGAACAAATGTGATATACACATACAATGGAATGTCATTTGTCATACAAAAAATGAAATTCTGGTAACATGGATGAACCTTGAAAATATTAAGTGAAACAAACCTAACACAAAGGACAAATATAAAAAGTAAAAAAAAGACAAATGTTACATAATTCCATTCATATGAAGTACATAGAAATGGAAAATTCAAAGAGAGAAAGTCACATAGAGGGTCTTTTCCTTGTTGCAACAATGGGGGCCTATTCTATGGCCAACAAACATATCTTGCTCTGTAAATCTAAATCTTGCTCTTGCTCTGTAAACGTATTTTTCTATTCCTCAATAAACTTTGTTTTACACTTAGAAAGAAAGATAGAAGTTACCAGGGAATACGGGGAAGGAGTAAAAAAACAATGGATTTTCTTTTGCACACACTGCATGAGGCACCTGCAAAACACCTCAGATGAGATGTATAGGAGGAAACTGACTACATGAGTCTACCACTCTTTTAACTTGGAGTGATAAATTTAGAAATCCTCAATGAATGGGTGGTGGCTGACACCTTAGCAGTGGATGATAAAAAGCAGTCAGATCAAGTAGCATAAAAAGGACTAAACACATATTAATGAAACAAGCAGAGAAAGAAGAGCCTGAAAAAAGCCAGAGGAAGAGCTCCTGGTGAGGCAAATGGGCAACTTGAGTGAGAAATGGCACAGTGTTACTTCTCTTTCCCAAAAGCTCCCTAAACAAAGCCACGGGATTTAAAACAGAAAGATAAATACTTAGGGGCAGCAAATAAACAACAAGACAGTAATAAGATTTTAGAAGCTGCAAAGCAGATGGATGAGTGATAACTGATACAATCAGGATCAAGAAAGGCAAATACTAAAGCCAGAGAACAAGCCCAAAAATAACCTGGTTTGTAGCCCCAAAGGACTCTGAAACTTCTGTCACTATGTATAAGTAAATGTAGGCCTTAAAACAGGAAGACTGACTAAAAGTCTGCTTAAAAGAGTAACAACTCGAGATCACATGTCCAAGCCAGCAGCAACTGGTCTACCTTTAAAGGTAAAACAGCAGGCAACTGAATAGGAAGACCGCACACACAGATAATGCAGTAATATCACACTGCAAACAAGAGAAGTAGGTAAATGTATGCACAATGAATGCCAAATGCCAGCAACCAGAATGTTAAGATGATGGTTTAGAGGACTCTTCCATGTCAAATCCACTACCCAGGCAAAAAGACCTACAGATGGTGACATCAGGGGTTCCCCCAAAGAAAAAATCCAACTAGACTAGCCTACAATAAAAGCTGCAGCAACCTCACCTATATGCAAAGATTCACATCAGCTGTGTCCCATTCTTAAATATGAGTGCCCAAGAATCACAAAATTACAAGATTTCTTTTTGAGACAGAATCTCACTTGGTTACTCTTGGTAAAGTGCTGTAGTGTCACGGCTCACAGCAACCTCAAACTCGTTGGTTCAAGCAATTCTCTTGCCTCAGTCTCCTAAGTAGCTGCGACTTACAGACACCTACCACAACGCCCAGCTATTTTTAGAGATGGGGTCTCACTCTTCCTCAGGCTGGTTTCAAACTCCTGAGCTAATGCAATCCACTCACCTCAGCCTCCCAGAGTGCTAGGATTACAGGCATGAGCCGCCATGCCCGGCCTCTTCTTATTTTTTAGAGACAAGGTCTCACTCTGTTGCCCAGGCTGCAGGGCAGTGGTGTGATCATAGCTCACTATAGCTTCAAACACTTGGCCTCAAGCAATCCTCCTGCCTCAGCCTTCTAAAAGCTAGGACTACAACCATGTGCCACCAAGCCAGGATAATTTTTAATTTTTATTTTTATAGAAATGAGAACTCATTATAAAAATGTCACCCAAGCTGAAGTTGAACTCCTGGCCTCAAGCGATCCTCCCACTTCAGCCTCCAAAAGTGCTGGGATTACAGGTGTGGCAAACAAACCTGGCCCAAAATCACCAGATTCCTGAAAACCAGCAAACTAAAAAGCAACTTAGAAGAAATAGAGACAATAAAGAATTAACATCCTCAGATAACAGAGGATACTTCTCCCATGAAATAAAAACAGGATACTATGAGAAAGGAAAATTTAGGCTCGGTGCCTATGGCTCAAGTGGCTAAGGCCCCAGCCACATACACCTAAGGTGGCGGGTTCGAATTCAGCCCAGCTCGCCAGAACAACAATGACGGCTGCAACCAAAAAATAGCTGGGCCTTGTGGAGGGCACCTGTGGTCTCAGCAACTTGGGAGGCTGAGGCAGGAAACTCACTTAAGCCCAGGAGTTGGAAGTTGCTATGAGCTGTGATATCACAGCACTCTACCCAGGAGGATAGCGTAAGGCTCTGTCTCAAAAAAAAAGAAAAAGGAAAATTTATAGGTAGGAAAAATAGTTCTTATATTCACAATAATTTATTAAATTTTTAATATACATTTGAAATATTAAAACATTTGATATTTATTAAAATTAAATATCAAACCTCTAAAAACTAAATTTAAATAATAATGTTTAATAGTAACAGAAAGGGGGCCGGGCACGGTGGCTCACACCTGTAATCCTAACACTCTGGATTGCCTGAGTGTATAGTTTCAAGACCAACCTGAGCCAGAGGGAGACCTTGTCTCTAAAAATAGCCAGGCATTGTGGCAGACACCTGTAGTCCCAGCTACTCAAGAGGCTGACACAAGAAAATGGCTTAAGCCCAGGCTCAAGAAAAGAGTACATTCTGAGACCTTTTCCTAAAGTTTTTTAGTACAAAGACAACACACAAGTATGCACACACATGTACAGGATACAAACATACAGCACTTGCCTATTTTCCTCTAGGATCTCAATTAAGCTCTTCTGCAGAAAATGAAGCACTGAAACAAAAGAATATAATGACAAACTAGAATTTCAAACTGTGAATTTTAAACTCAGTGAAAGAAAATACTTCACTTAAATTACTGCTACCTAAAATGACATCATAATATAGAAACAGAAATTTAAAAGGAAGGAGCCCAATGTATCTTAGTTATACCAAAAATCTTATAAAGGGCCAATTCCAAAAGGACTTACACAAGCAGACACCTCACAGAATGAAATAATAGGACTTACCATTTTTAAGCAGATTATCAATACTTGCTGCACCTACAGGGAAAAAAATGAACACCAGTAAGGAGTTTCAGAATCAAAATTGTATCATTTAAAAATAATGATGTAATGACAAGTGTCACCCAGAAAAATTACTAGAAAAGTACTAACTCACCCAAGTTAAAGTTGTCCATACATGAAGATACATTGTCAATTGCCTTCCTATAAGAATATACGTCAGTAGTATTCAATTCTTTCTGAAGCCGAGAAGTAAAACTGTGTATAGCCTCAGTTAGAAAAAATTCAGGTAGGCCATTCAGTGAGCTATAAAAAGAACCAAATCTTAAAAATCTGAGAAAGTAGTAGCACCAGGATGTCGGGTGGAAGAAGAGAATCAGAGAAAATGTAAATACCAAACTAAACCTTCAAAATATAGCCAGAAAACTACAACTTCACACTACCGTCACTAGAATTCCCTGTTCTATCATGTCATCTGGTCTCCCTGCTTCCATCTTACTTCCCTCCTCTCTCCGAAACTATTCTCAGCAGAGCAGCCAGAGCTATTTCCTCTGTCTAGAATACTCTTCCCTGAAATACATCCAACAATCATTGCCTTGCCTCTTTCAGGTCAATCTCACATTTGAGCAAAGCTATCTGAAGTGACAACCATATATATATGTCCCCCAGCCTGTTTTATAAGTCCTGTGACTAAAAGAAACCATAAAAATGAAATTGTTAATGAGGAATTTCAGTTCAGCTTTATCAAACCAGAGAGAGAACTTAGGTTACTTTTGGTCAAATTCAACATTTATAACACCAAACTCTCCTTCCTTTTTTCCTTACCTTGCCAAAACTTTCTTCAAGGGATTCTTTAGACCCAAAGAAAGATAAATCCCCCCTATAATATCCAAACAACTTGGAATAGCAGGATCACACACGCCATTTTTATTTACTTTCTTCAGTAAAGGCACAATCTATAATCAAAAAAAAATTCCAAGTAATTTTTTCTAATATAGAGTCTACCAAAGTAACATGGTTAAAATACTTTTACAATTATGAAACGTGTCCATACTGCACTGCTAGTGATACTAATTTAAACAACTACTTTGGCTCGGCACCTGTGACTCAATCAGCTAAGGTGCCAGCCACATACATCTAAGGTGGCGGGTTCGAATCCCCAGCCCGGGCCCACCAAACAACAATGATGGCTGCAACCAAAAAACGGCCGGGCGTTGTGGCGGGCGCCTGTGGTCCCAGCTACTTGGGAGGCGGAGGCAGGAGACTTGCTTGAGCCCAGGAATTGGAGGTTGCTATGATGATGCCATGGCACTCTACCCAGGGGGATAGCTTGAGGCTCCGTCTCAAAAAAAGAAAAAAAAAAAAGAAAGAAAGAAAATTTAGCCAGGTGTAGTGGACACACCTGTAGTCCCAGTTACCCAGGAAGCTAAGGCAGGAGGATCACTTGAGTCCAGGTGCCTATTGTGACCTATCATCACGCCACTGCACTCTAGCCTGGGCAACAGAGTTGCCTTGTCTTCCCAAAAAAAGAAAGAAAAAGAAGGGAGCGCTAACTAGGAAAATGAGGTCTACAGAAAACAACACACACATTACATTAGCCCAGAGAGCAAAACATCATCCAAAGTCATGCAGCCTCTGGAAAGAATCAGCTGTAAAACAATTAAATGACAGTTTCGTATTATTAATACAATTATTTTGACCTCACAGACTTCTTGAAAGGATTTAAGGAACCACTGACATATGCAAAAGAAACTTCAACTGAAAATCTGACACAAACAGGAAAACAAAAATTGGATGAAGCAAAGGTTTTTACTTTATTGGCCTTAAGAAATGGTCACAGAAATTTTACTTTCACATTGTGAGATACTCTTAAGTTATAATCATAATGACTCGTAAGTTATTCTATGGCAAGTTAGGGTCCCTCAGAAATTTAAGCTATTTCTGCTTTACACTTATTCAAAGAACAATGCATCTGGCAAAAGCTGCCCAGCCTTATAATAAATTCAAAGTCCATCTGGAATTTTAAACAATCTTAACGTGCCACCATGCAATTACCATTCCCTATTAATTTTAAAACTTAAGAAACAACAAGGAAAAAAAGTAAAAAAAAACTTATGACAAAATAAAATAAGATGTAACCAATGTATCTAGCACCAACAGAGCACCATCTTCTCAAATTAATTAACACAGTAGTCCACATCTTCCTAAAATACAACTTACATTACTCCCCAGCTTTGTTAAACACCCCCCAAAACACCATTCACATAAAAACTAAACATTCATGGATTATGTATCTCCTAGCAATCTGTCCTGCCATGAGTTCTGGGCAATTTTAAAGGAAGACATAAAGGTCCTGCCCTGATTGCGATCACAGTTCATCCTGGATTCCAGACATGAATATATACTTTCAAGTTTAGTAAGTACTATAAAATTACATGGGGTGCTCCAGAAGTATGACTGAGGATACCAGCCCAGCTTGACGGTGAACCATCAGAGGCTTATCTGAGGAAACACAGTTTATGTCTGCTGATACCAGAAAGAAAAAGGAAAACGGAGTGGGGATAGAGGTAAAGCTCTATATTTTACTCTGAATTTTCCTGTGGACCTAAAACTGATCTAAAACAATAAAGTCCTGAATAAAAAAAAAAAAATTATTTTTATTAATTTTGGACTAAAAAGGGGGGACAGGCTTAGCGCCTATAGCTCAAGCGGCTAAGGTGCCAGCTGGTGGGTTCAAATCCAGCTCAGGCCTCCAAACAACAATGACAACTACAACCAAAAAATAGCCTGGTGGTGTGGTGGGCACCTGTAGTCCCAGCTACGTGGAAGGCTGAGACAAGAGAATTTCTTAAGCCCAGGAGATAGAGGTTGCTGTGAGCTGTGATGCCAAGGCACTCTACCCAGGGTGAAAGCTTGAGGCTCTGTCTCAAAAAAGGGGAGGGGAGCACAAACAATTAGGTTACATTGTTTGCATTTATTAGGTAAAGCTTTTCTTACAGGTTGTGTCCCTTACCTGGGAGGTGTGCCCTGTACATTTACATTGTGCCTGCTAGGTGACAGCACACCAATCTCCCTCCCTCCTCCTCTCTTTCTTTTCCCTCCAACTTGAGTTTTTCTCTTGTGTATGCATGCATTTGTTTATCTATTAAAAAATTTTTAGGCTCGGCACCTGTGGCTCAATCGGCTAAGGTGCCAGCCACGTACACCTAAGGTGGCGGGTTCGAATCCCCAGCCCAGGCCCGCCAAACAACAATGATGACTGCAACCAAAAGATGGCCAGGCGTTGTGGCGGGCGCCTGTGGTCCCAGCTACTTGATAGGCGGAGGCAGGAGACTCGCTTGAGCCCAGGAGTTGGAGGTTGCTATGAGCTATGATGCCATGGCACTCTACCCAGGGGGATAGCTTGAGGCTCCGTCTCAAAAAAAAAAAAATTTTTTTAAAGAGGGCCATACACAGTGACTCACACATGTAAATCCTAGCACTCTAAGAGGCTGAGGTGGGTGGATTGCTTGAGCTCACAGGTTTGAGACCAGCCTGATCAAGAGCAAGATCCCATCTCTAAAAATAGCCAGGTGTTATGGTGGGCGCCTGTAGTCCCAACTACTCTGAAGGTTGGGGCAAGAGAATCACTTGAGCTCAGGAATCTGAGGTTGCTGTGAGCTGTAACGCCACAGCATTCTACTGAGGGCCACAAAATGAGGCTCTGTTTCCAAAAAAAAAATTTTTTTTTTAATAGAACAACTGATACACAGGAAACATGAATCCCACAGACATGCATGATGACTGGAGAAAGGTCAAGTGAGAAAAAACAAATACTCCAAGTACTCCACTCAGATAATGTTAAAGACGAGGAAAAAGTAATAAAGGTAAAGAGGTATGAGAATAGTGACTGCCTGTGGAAGAGGGTGGCAAGGAGCAGGAAGGGAGACAAGGAAAACCGTATGCATATTAGAAGGTTTCTCGATCTCGATCTGAGTGAAAACAATATAAATATAAACACGGCTGGTGCGGTGGCTCACGTGTGTAATCCCAGCACCCTGGGAGGCCAAGTCAGGTGGATCACTTGAGCTCAGGAATTCAACACCAGCCAGAGTAAGAGCAAGACTCTTGTTTCTACTAAAAATAGAAAAATTAGAGACTAAGGCAGGTGGATGGCTTGAGCTCATGATTTCGAGAGCAGCCTGATCAGGACTGAGCCCCTGCCGCTACTAAAAATAAAAAATTGAGGGAAGAGGATTGCTTGAGTACAAAGTATAAGTTTCCTATGATGCCACAGCATTCTACCAAAGGGGATAAAGTGAGATAAAAAAAAAAAATAGATATATATATATATATATATATCTATTAGCCAGGCACTGTAGTGGGCATCTATAGTCCCAGCTACTTGGGAGGCTGAGACAAGAGGATTGCTTGAACCCAGGACTTCAAGGTTGCTATGAGCTAGGCTGTTGCTATTGGCATTTACCTGCAGCATGACAGAGACAGATCTTGTCTCAAAAAAAACCCCCACCAACAACAACATAAATTTGTATATGAGAACAGTTACTGACCTGCACACTTTTAACCAGCAACTATATTTTCATATAAAAACTTTTTTGATATAAAAATTTTTAAACAGAACTGGGATTTCTGCGTCAGCCAAATGAAGTAACAGGACAAGATATACCCTCCTACCTAAAATAACCAAAATTATGTAGATATATACATAATTTAAAAGCAGACAAAATACATGAAATAACAATTTTCTCAACACTGGAATGCTACTAGACCACTGGACATCAGGCAATGAAGAACAGTGATCCTTGAAAACGGAAAACAAATGAGGCAAACCCTAATATTAGCTTGGCTTACTCCCTTGAAAAAATGTCCAGCTAACAGTGCAGGGAGGAGAAACTGAGGCAGTGCCTAGAATTCTTGAGTTGAGGAAAGAAAGCTGAGAAAACAGAGAAATGAAAGCCAGTAGAGGTCAGAAGATAGAGTCCCAGAGAATGAAGAGCTAACTGAGAGGAACCAGGAAACGTGCAGAAGGTGCCTCTCACACACAGGAGGAGAATGCACGCGCCCAGAGAAACGATCACTGGAAATAATCAGAATACACAGTGCCCAAAGTTCACTCAGGACTGTGAACGCTATTTGTTCTCCAACAGCCACAGTGGAAAAACTCACAGTCATGGTGTACTGGGTAGAGTATACAGAAAAGTCTTGCCTCAGTACCAGGGAATAATTAAACCCTGGAGTAAATGTTGTTCCACACTCACTTAACAAATCATGAATCCAACAACCATAGATCCGGCTGTTTCCAAGTAACTTAATTGCATCCCAGAACAAAGTTCAAGTTTATCTATAAAAACACAAAAATATCCAGGATGAAAAAAAAAGCTGCAATGTCTGGTATACACCATTAGAATGCCTACAATTAAAAAGACAGATCATACTAAGTTTGCGCCAAGATGTGAAGGAACCTCAACTATCCTACACTGATGACAGGAATATAAAATGATAAAATAATCCTGACAGTTTCCAGTCAAACAGAATAGAGAAGAAATGTATGTCCATACAAAGACTTGTTTATTACATATTCACAGCACCCCATAAATGCATCAATGTACAAAATTATGATTTAATAAAAAATAATTGGCTTGGCGCCTGTGGCTCAATCGGCTAAGGCGCCAGCCGCGTACACCTAAGGTGGCGGGTTCGAATCCCCAGCCCAGGCCCGCCAAACAACAATGATGGCTGCAA
>CAUYQV010108268.1:0-28493 GCA_963574575.1 Galagoides demidoff
TTTTTTTGAGACAGAGCCTCAAGCTGTCCACCTGGTTAGAGTGCCATGGCATTACAGCTCATAGCAACCTCCAACTCCTGGGCTCAGCGAGTCTCCTGCCTCCACCTCCCAAGTAGCTGGGACCACAGGTGCCCGCCACAATGCCCGGCTATTTTTTTTTTGGTTGCAGCCATCATTGTTGTTTGGCGGGCCCAGGCTGGATTCGAACCCGCCACCTTAGGTGTATGTGGCTGGCACCTTAGCCACTTGAGCCACAGGCGCCAAACCCAGTTTATGTTTCTGAGTGTTGATTGTGTGTCAGGCACTACGGATACCATCTCATGAAACTATCATGCCTACCCTGTAAGGTAGGTACTACTCCTAACTCATTTTACCCACAAGGTCACTGAGACTCAAGAAACTTGCCCTAAGTCCTATTGGTAAAAAATGCCAGAACCAGGATTTATACTCAAGACTGCCTGAGCTCTGCGCTATCACTCTAAGCCAGGGGTGTCCAAGCTTTTCTCTGCCACACATTGGAAGAAGAGGAGTTGTAAATACACAACCACTAATGAACGCTGATTAGCAAAAGAAAGTCTGTGCATACTTTTGGTGATATCCAACACCACAGATAAGCAAAAGAGGTCCTCACAAAATCAGCATGCAGTCCACAGGCTGCAGGCTGGATGCCCCTGCCTGAACCTTGAGAGGTCAGTTTTGCTCGTGGCTTGTCCACAGGGCCTGCAGCAGCGTCTTGCACACAGCAGTCAGTATTTATGGGATGGATGGGGGAATGTACGTGTGCTTCTGTGCTGCCGACTCGCCCCCACCAGGGATCTCTCCATGCTGAGTCTGCAGCACCAGCATTACAGATATGGAGTGAACCAGGATCACAGGTGGTCAGAGATCCAAAGAAGGGCCTCTGAGACAGCAGAGGAGGGAACTGAGGCTCCAGAGGGGAACTGGCCTGTCCAAGGTCACACAGCCAACATGAGGGATTCTGTTTAAATTCTGATCTCTCCCTAATGTGCCCAAGATGTGGCTCATCTCTCTGAACACAATTCAGTTGTCTAAAGAAAGCCTCAGAGAAAGTGTCCTTCCCTTCCCTGGACCTACTTTCTCACCTATAAATGAGGCAGGTGGTGCTCCCAGCTCTGATAGCCTGGGATGTACCTCCCCCAACTTGTAAGTGGTAAGCAGGGGAGAGGTTTCTGCTGGTGCCAGAGAGGGTTGGACAGAATCATCTGACTGGAGGAGGACACGAGGTTAAAGGCTTGCATGGAGAGTCCCCTGAGAAGCCCCATTCTCCCAGACATTCTGGGCCAGGAACATACTCAGTCACCCTGGGCACTCAGATCCCAAATCAAGCCAGGCTACTTGGGCTCTTAACTGGGCTCACTAGTTGCCAACCTCCGGCCAAGTTGGTGAGCAGCCCACAAACTCCCTTCCGTTTCAGACTTGCTGGCTGCCCAAATTGAGCCCAGGTGTTGGGAGTGGGGAAGGAAGCGTAACAGTTTTTGAGAGTTTTCTTTTTACCAAGGGGTCCCTAAAACTCTGCATGTTAGGTGTGAGGTAACTGAAACTGAGGCAGAAAGGGAAGGCCAAGTATCTAGAACTCAGGTACAACATATTTTAAGGCCAGGTCTGGCTCACTTCCTGCCAGCTATTCAACTGTGGAGTGAAGGAAAGAGCAAGTCAGTGAGCAGGTGGACAGATGGACGGGGTGGAGCCAGACCTTCAAATCCTAGAGAATAGCCCACCCTCCTGGGGGTTGGCCATGCCTGTCCCCCCCTCGCCCCCGAAACACCCTGTCCTTCCAGCCTGCCTCCCTCTGCTTACTCATCCCACAGCTGTGGAGCTGGGACACAGGCATGGCCTAGATGCTGCTCTCTGCCCCAAGGAGCAGCTCCCAGGTCAGAAGGGTTGGCTGACAGATGGTGGTGTGACATGCACAAAGACAGCACACAGGGGGGCAGAAGGGGGGACAGGACTCCCCACCCCATCCACCCCACCTCTCCACACCTACCCAAAGTATAAAGGATCCGCGTCATGAGGTTGAGGCCCATAAACATGGCCATCCAGCCGGCGGCCCGCAGGCCCCACGTCTTCATGGAGTTGCTCTTCAGTTCTCTATGAAATACTTCCTGCAAGAAAAGGTGGGGTGACATCAGACTCTGAGGCGGTTGTCACCCTATCCAGTTGGCACGGCAGGTGCTGGGGGTCTGTGCCAACTCAGAAGCTGTTGGCCATTTCTGAACAGACTAGAGGGAGATGGGGGCAAACCTTCCATCCATGTCAACATCCTGCTGTCGCCTGGCAGAGCACAGAGCAAAGCATAGGAGATCTTTTTGGAAGGCATAAGCCTTCCGCAGCTCAGAGCCCACCTCCTGCTAGTGGCCATAGCCCGTAGTCTCATCTCCTGCCTACTGCAGCAGTACCTTTATGGGGTTACTACCCACCACCCCCAAATGTGGGGATGTTTCCCTGCCAGGAACTGCACTCAATGTTCTATGCCTGTGAGCAGATTACTTAAGACTCTTGCCATGGCTCTGGGACATCTCGTCCTCCTCGGTCTCCACTGCTGTCCCTGCCTTGCTTCCTGTCTGCAAAATGCTGACATTCTTTAGCTGTTTCAGTCTACACTCTCTCCCCAGGACATCCCATAGCTCCTTGGCCCGCATGTGCCTGTGACCCACCCTCAAATTTAAAGTTGCAGGTCTGGTCCTTTTCTGGGCCCGTAGCCTTGTAGCTCCCACTGCAGACCTGCTACCTCGACACGTCCAGCAATGACACTGGAGCCTTCTTCATCTCAGCACACTGCACGACCACACCTGCACACACCGACACCTGGGGTCAGACGTGGCCTGCTCCTTCCCTCACTGCCACCATGCAGCCCCTCAGCAAGTCTTCTCAGCTCTAACTCTGCATGCACATTTCCCCAAGTGTCTCATTACTGCTCAGCCCCTAATCTATGCCATCACCAGCTCTCATGTGGACCTTTGTAGGAGCCTCTCCCTCTCACTGGCTGCCCTGCTTCTGTCACCCCACCTTGTTCTCCACACAGCAACCCCCTCTGACTCTGCTGCCTGGGTCCCAGCCCCACTGGCTGCCAGACCTCAGACCAGGTCACGTGTCCTCTTGCCTCCAGGCCCTTGCACGTGTGGTCTGCTCTGCTGATGATGCGTTTGCCCACACTCGTGCCTGGCCAGCTCCTATACATTCTCCAAGTCTTGGCTTCAGTGCCATTTCTTCAGACAGCTTTCCCTGGCCCCCGATCTAAATCAGGGCCCTGGTCTAATCTACAACAATAACAAGAGATAACATTTATTGCTTACTATGTACCTGTCACTATTTTCCCTTTATAGTATTATCTCCCTTAATCCTCAGAATAACTCAGTGAGGTAGGAACACTCATCCCCATTCTAAAAATGAGGAAACTGAGGCTCTGAGAAGATAAGTAATGTGCCCAGGGTTTCACCCCAAGCAGTTAACCAAACTGTAAGTTCCTGAAAGCAGGGTTCATGTCTGTGAGTCCCTGGTGCTCAAAAAAACTTAATGAAAGAATGAATGCTCTTCAACCACCACATCAGAGATACTGTCCGAAATAGCCATTCCCCAGATATGGAAATGGGTTGAAGGAGCATAAAACAGTAGACTGGCTCAAGGTCCCGGAGCAGGTGGGAGGAAGAGCAGGGGCTGGAGCTGGGGTCCACTGCAGTGCTCACACTTAGACCACTGTACTCTTCTGCCCTGGGACTAGAATCTGGGCATCCCACTTTAGGGCCCAGGAGCTGTCTTCTCAGCTCCTGGGCTCTGGGTCTTTTCTACAACTTGGCAGAGACCTCAGACCTTATGTGTTAGGGGTGGGAATAGCTGGGATGGGAGTAAGGCAGGGATCTGGGACTGTTAAACAGCAAGGGGCTCAGATTGATGAGGAGCCTACCTGCCCACCTGCATCTCAGAGCCTGCCCTTCTGGGGAGTCATCTAAGCCAGCAGTCCTCAACCTTTCTGGCACCAGAGACTGGTTTCGTGGAAGACAATTTTTGCATGTACTAGGGCAGGGGATGGTTTGGGATGATTCAAGCACATTGCACAACTCACCACAAAGCAGAGTGTGTAGGAGCCTGAGCTTGTTTTCCTGAATCTAGATAGTCCCGTCCTCTATCTGCAGCCACTCCCCAGGGCTAGTGTCACTGCCCCTCCGCTCCACCTCAGACCAGGCCTGAGATGCTCTTGTGGAGTGCTCAACTTCAATCCTTAACATGCCCAGTTTACGGTAGGGTTTGTGCTCCTATGAGAATCTAATGCTGCTACTGACCTGATGGGGGTGCAGCTCAGGTGGTGATGCAAGCAGTGGGGAGTGGCTATAAATACGGATGAAGCTTTGCTCATTAGCCAGCCATTCACTCCCTGTTGTGTGGTCTGGTTCCTAATAATCCATGGACCAGTAGCAGACCTTGGCCTAGGGGTTGGGGACCACAGATCCAAGCCATAAGCCCCATCCACTCCTTTTTAGAAGGGCAGCTCTAAGACCTGAGCTTCTGCCGGCAGAAGGCTAGAAGCCTGGAGCTGGGCAATATCCCTGGAAGAGAGAACCAGGCCCAGACAGAACCTCCTAATTTTAGAAAGTCCTTACGGAGCTCTGAGAGCTGCCATGGAAAGGGTGACTCATGGCCCACCAGGCGGGGATGCGGCAGCCCCACACTGAGGTTGGTAACTGGGTGCCTGGGCAACAGCCTGGCCATACCCCAGTCCTGACCAGGTACAAGGAGTACTTGAGACCCATGTATTACCACAGGTCTGGAAATCTGGTGAAATGGATGGCAGCTGAGGGCCTAATAATAGAAACAAAAGGTCACAGCTAATCCCTGACACCTGCCCATTGCCTAGACTCCTTCTGGACTAAAAATCCAGCAATCTTGTCCCAGGCAAGTATAGAATGTCCCACCACTGATACACTATGTTTAACCACAACAGAGAAAAACAATAAAAACTATATTTTTCTGTTGAATAGAAGGATTTCCTGCTTAGAAAAGAGAGGCTAACTTTTTTTTTTTTTTTTTTGAGACAGACTTTTACTATGTTGCCCACAGTAGAATGCATGGCGTGACAGCTCACAGCAATCTCCAACTCTTGGGCTTAGATGATTCTCTTGCCTCAGCCTCCCAAATAGCTGGGACTACAGCAGTGTATGTGGCTGGCACCATAACCACTGTGCTACGGGTGCTGAGCCAACTGCTTTTTTTTTTTTGAGACAGAGCATCACTTGGTCACCCTTGGTAGAATACCATGGTGTCTTAGCTCACAGCAATCTCAAACTCTTGGGTTCAAGTGATCCTCTTGCCTCAGGTTCCCAAATAGGTGGGACTACAGGCGCCTGCCACAGCACCCTGCTATTTTTAGAGACTTAGTCTTGTGCTGGCTCAAACTGGTCTTGAACCTGTGAGCTCAAGTAATCCGCCTGCCTCGGCCTTCCAAGTGCTGAGACTACAGGCGTGAGCCACCGCGCCTGACTGAGGTTAACTAAGGCATAGAATCAAACTAATTAGTACAAGGGATGAAGTCCATCCCTTTCCCCTGGATTTGGTTGAGGCATGATCCTCTCCATTTACAGATAGGGAGAAGGATGTCTAAAGAGCTGAGGACCTCTGTTTGGGAGTGATTCTCCCCACTCACCCATCCTCGGAGGCTCCAGCTCAAAACCCTTCACTGCCCTCCTGATCCTCTTGAAGGAATGCGGCTGTTGCCCAAGTTCCTCCTGCTCTCGGAGCTGTGGGTGGCATGCCTGTCTGGAACCCTTTCCTGCCTGAACTGGGCAGTTCTTTTCTGAACTACTGACTGACCCCTGATTCTTCCACCATTGACCCTTCTTATCATTTAGGTCTAAGCACAAATGTCACTCACCAAAGGGTCCTCGCTGACCACTGTAGATAATAACGTCCTGTTATGATGTCTGTTATCTCTGAGCACTTGTTCTCCCCTTCATAACTCTCAGCATGATGTGTCACTACTCACTAATTTCTCCCTGCGAGACTGGAAGTCTGTGAGACGGGGTCTGCTTTGCTAATTATTTGATCCCTGGTGCCCAGCACAGTCCTGCACACAGAAGGGGTTACTACAGGTTGAGCATCCCTAATCCAAAAGTATAAATTCTAAAATGCTCCAAAACCTGAAACATCTTTGATACCACAGTGGAAAATTCCACACCTGACCTCATATAATTTGTTGCATATATTATTAAAAATATTACAAAGAATTACCTTTAGGTTACATCTAAAAGGTGCATTAGAAACATAAAATAAATTTTGCGTTTAGATTTGAGTTCCACCCCCAAGATAGCTCATTATGTATATGCAAATATTCCATAATCCTAAAGACTCTGAAACACTATTGGTCAAGCATTTTGGATGAGGGAGACTCAACTTGTATTCCTGTTTCTTTTTATGGCCTTGGTCACAGGCTATGACCTGTTAGGGACCTGCCCCAGCAACTCTTGAGGTTCTCTCCCAGTGCTTGGTAGTGTTGAAGGAATGAAGGAAACTAAAGACATAGAGACAAAGTGTAGATTTAAAAAGCAGGCCCAGGGGTCCAACGCTACCCCATGTGACAACAGTGTAGGCCCTGAACTCTCGATATATTCAGTTCTTATTACTTATTAATACTTTCTTATTACTTTCATTATGTCTCAACCAGTAAACTGGTGTTTGTAACAATAGTATATGTCATTTTTGTGGTTTCTCATATCCTAACTCACCCACCTGATCACCCTTTAGTAGCCATTTTTATTATTTTTTACTTTTTAAAATACTTATTAATTGGCTCGGCGCCCACAGCTCAGTAGTTAGGGTGCCAGCCACATACACCAGGCCTGGCGGGTTAGAACCTGGCCCAGGCCTGCTAAAACAACAATGACAAATTACAACAAAAAAATAGCCGGGCATTGTGGTGGGCACCTGTAGTCCCAACTACTTGGGAGGCTAAGGCAAGAGAATTACTTAAGCCCAAGAGTTTGACGTTGCTGTGAGCTGTGATACCATGGCACTCTACCAAGGATGACATAGTGAGACTGTGTCTCAAACAAACAAACAAAACCTTATTAATCACTAACAGGATTACAGAAACTACAGGAAAAAAAAACATAGCTTAGCAGCTAGATATAACCCAGGCAATCCTCTATGTTTCATTCGGACAGATTAGCTGACGTACTACTCATACTGAGAGCTAGGGAGAAAGAAGTTGTGTGATTCCTTTTATCTCAGCCCATAAGAACTAGTTGTTTTTGTTCAATGAGTCAGTTGTACGTTCCATTCTAGTTAATCTTAAAATGGCTCACTGCCTTCAAAGACCTTAGTACAAAGTCTTTGTAGGTCAGACTTGGCCAGGCACTTTCATGCCTTTTTCTCAAGTCAGGTCCTTGTAGACCTTTTTCCTGAAGTCTTTTAATGTTCATGCTAAACCGTCTAGGGATGCCCCCAATATGGTATGTTTATATATCTGTTTTTACCAACCCATTTCTTTGTAGAGGCTATGTCCTCACCCATTATCTACATATCTGATCCAAATCACAAAACTTTTATACAATCACTTAATTATTTAATCTAACTCTATTCTCATAATCCTAACTTCCCTAATGTTCACCCACAGTGACCTCCAGTCATGAGAGCTTATTAAACACCACTGGAAGGAAGAGGAGGACATACCTGTCCCTCCACACGTGGGCAAGACAGCAGTAGCAACTTACCTCTGCTGAGAAGTCCCCATGGTGCAGGAGCAGCAAGGTGTCTCCAGACTTGGTAGAATATGGGACTAGCTGGTCACCCCGCTGCCGGGCAATCACAGTGACCTGGTTAGAGAATTCAGTGTTAGAGCCCAGGGTGATCAGAGGAAAAGTGGCGCCAGATGGAGCCAGAGACTCTCCTGGGTCTCTGTGACAGCCAGAAGAGCAAGTGCAGAGACCCACTGGCTTCTCCATACTTCCACCCGGGGGCACCAGCCCCTGCAGCTCTGACTAAACTGCTTCATTCAAAGACCCATTCAGGACTTCAGGTAGGGGGCAGAGCAGGGGCTAGGGTGGGACCACACATGGATCAGGAATCTAAGACCAATTATTTATAGATCAAAAACTTGAGGGCTGGGCAGAGAGGTTGCATGTGATCAGAACAACTCTCAAAAGGCACAATTATGAGATCCCTTCCCAGCACCACTCTCCCCCTGGTGTTCGTGCATGACCATTAAAACTGCTCAAAAGCATGTCCGACTGCCTATTCATGTGAGCATGTGCCTTTCCTGAGGAAGGTCCAGAATCACAACATTGTTTGCCCCTGGGAAACCAGTGCCAGGTTACCACATGAGCTGGGCCCAGGTCCGGGTCATCACCACTCAGTCCAGCGTAGGAAAAGGAGACACGCAGGTCTCCAACCTGGGGGTGGAAGAGAGGAGGGGAGAGTGAAGCAGGAAGTAGCCAGCCTGGGCTCTGGTCTAGGATGCCTCAACCCCGTGATCCCTCATCCTCCTTTTCCACCTCTACACCTGTGCCCAGGCTGTGCCATCACCCAGAAGGCCTCTCCCCGTCCAATTCACTTGGCCAAGTCCAACTGTGGATTCAACTCGACTAAATCCAACTGAAGTGGGAATTTGGCTCAGGTGTTGTCCCCAGGAATGCGACCCTCAGGGCCCATGTCTCTCCACGCACCTCTGGATACTTGGGGTTTTCACTGTGGTAGAAAAAGTCTCCCCGGCGAATGATGTCCACATGAGGGTCCTCCAGCTTGGCCAGGCTCAGTGGCTTGAAATTGTCGATTTTGTCAATGAGGCCTGAGAGGAACAGTGGTTAGAAACCATGGTGTGTCGCTTGAAAACCTCACTCTACAGATCCTTAGCCTGACACCCTTCCTGGTGCCCATTCTGCCCTGCTGCCACCTCCTCATTCACACCCTTGGGATGGGCAGACACAGCTCTCCCACCTGTGGGGCCTTTTTCTGACTCTCTCATCTGCAGCTCCCCAGGTCAGTCCCATTTCAGTCACCATTTCTTCCTAGAAGTCTCTCCTGGGCCCTCATCCCACCAAGTCAGACTGACCACAACCCTAGGAGTGGCATTAACCCTTTGCCTTTCTACTTTGGATTAGTCATTCATGCCCAAGCCAGGCTCACCTCCTGGATTGAGGGCTACTTGAGGGCAGGCCCAGCTGAGCCAATAGCAGACAGGTGGCAGCCAGGCCTGGCTCTGGGTCACCTGACCTTTCCCCCTCCCTTGGCCATCTAGGCCCTAAGTGTTTTCTCTCCTGCCTTCCTGGGTCAGGTCTGGGCTCAGAGCCCCAGGATTTCTGTGGCCAATGGAAAAAACTTCTCTCTGGAGTCACTCAGGGGCCTGCAACAAGCCCTTCCTGGCACTAAGTAAACTCAGAGGTGGAGCCCTACGGAATGAGTGGGCAGCCTTGTCTCTACTACTGGCCCGATGGCTGCCTGAAGAAGGCTGTCTTAGCACTGTCTGGTCCAACAGACACCAGCACAATAGCAGCATGAGGATGCAGTGCCTGGGGCTGCTCCCTGGAACAACCCAGGATTCAGAGGAACCCATCTGGGCTGGGCTGGGCTAGGGGCTTCCACGCCAGCCCTCACTTCCTGAGGCCCTCACCTTCCCTCTGGCCCCCAGCCCAAAGTATGATGCTGGGAAATGTGCCAGCTAACCCTGTGCCTTTCAACATCTGAGGGTTAACAGGGGAGTCTCACCCCTGGGGGTGGGGGGACAGGTGGAAGCAAAGGCCTCTGGGTTGGCACTAGCTCATCTGGAGGGCCTGAGACTTACCTGCTGAGAGGAAAAACCTGCCAATTTGGACAAATGGGGCTTTTGCTGTAAATGACTCCACTGCCATTGCACTGTGGAAGAGAGAGGGAGCTGTCAGAGATGGGGCACCAGTGTGGGAGCTGGCTATGTCCCTGTGGGTTGTTTGTGCTATGAAACATCCCCACTATGGGGGCTCCTATAGTCTGTCCAACCCTACCCATCAGCCATGAGATGGATTTTCCACGGACTTCACACCTGCCTGACCCCTCCTAGCCCAGACAGCATCCAAAGCACTCCCATCTTCCTAGCACAGCCCTGACCATCACTGCAGGTGGCCCTCACTCCAGCCATGCCCAAGCGTTATGCCCACTTCAGCATCCCATGCCACTGAGCTAACTTCCCTCTGCTGAACTCCTGAGGCCCAGATCAAATGCCACCACCTCCTAAAAGCCCTTTTTGCCTGTCCTCCTAGGGCAAACCTTCAACAAAATGTTGCCCTAGCACCATCTGTGCAAATCCTTTCAGGCACTTAGTCTAGTCCTTACATTGGTAACTTGTTCAAGGGGAGCTTGTCTGGCTGGGGTCAGGCGAGTTGGGTCTTGCCTCTGTTTCCAGTGCCCAGCACAGTGCTTGGCTTCAAAACCATGTCCCATATTTTCATCAACTACTGAGGCAGAATTAACTCAGTCCCATTATTCAGATGAAGAAACTGAGGCTGGAGATCTGCCAGCGTAGGCAAGGCTGCCCTTAGGTCTGGTTCAGCCCTCACCTGGGGTTTTTGTGGCCAATCTCTCGGTCGAAGTTTTTGCTGCTGATGATTTCTGACCTCCATTCCGTGTCTGTTTGGGGAGAGGGAACAACTCAGAAACCATGGCAAGAGTTGAGGCCCACTGATCCTCACAGGGTGGGAGGGAGGGCAGGGCTCTGAGGACTGGCACCAGGGATCCCAATGCCTGGTGCTCCGCCCACAGCCCCATTGTCTCCTGCGGCCATCAGCCTTGGCCATGGGCAGAGACCAGGTGAGGGGGCCCCGTACTCACTGTAGGAGTACCTCGTCTCCTTCTTCACCTGCCCGTCCTCAGTGTACTCCCTGCAGAGAAGCAGAGCAGCCCCAGGGTTAGCCCAGTCATTCCACCAGTCTAATCTCTGAGTAACTCCAGTCACTGGCAACCCAGGGGCTATGAGGTAAGCCCCCCAGATGGAGCAGAAGCCTGTCTACACCTGCTCAGAGAAAGGCACTCACTCCCCGGCCGGGAGCCCTTCCAAAGGCCATTCTTCAAAGGGACGGAGAAATGTGCTTTCCCATCTGGAGCTAAAATCTGCCTCCTGGACCTCACACCAACAGGTCCAGCCTGACCCTGAGCTGAGGGATTTGGCTATGCCCTTTGCTCCAGGACAGCCCTGTAGGGCCCCCAAAACCTGCCTTTCTCCCGGCTCTCCCCATCACCTCCCCATCCCTCATGCACAGCCCACCCTCGCTCTAGGTGACCCCGGCCTGGCCAATTAGAGCCTGCCCTGATACATCTGCCAGAATGGACAGGATATAAACTGTAAGGTCACCTCTGCCCATCATGGGACTAACATAACGAAAGCTGAGCACAGAGACTGAGAAGAGTGGGGACACTGGTCCCAGTGACACTATTTGAGGCCTGGTTCTAGTCATGCCTCCCGCTTATATCCTCAGGACTTCTCAGATGGGGGAGCTACTCGATCCCACTTTCTTCTGGGATTTTCTTCTTTGGATTTTTACAATATCCAAGTAAAAGATCACTGGTTATTAATTTGAGGATAATTTCATTTTTCGCATAGGATACTATGAATTTCAAGGGCATCAAAATGGAAGCCGCCTGCATTTTCCCTGAATTCCTGTGCCCTCTTTGCCCCAGCTCACCTGTCCTCTTCAGTTTCCACCCATTGGTACATCTCCACGTGCCTCTGCAGTTTCACAGCCGGCAGATGGACCCCATAGTTTGGATCAGACAGGAGCTTCAACAAGAAATCGAATAAAGCCAAAAAAGTAAGGGTAAGATTCATATCAGCCTCTAATCCCTGGCTCAGGGGAAGCCAGACAGGAAGAGAAATAAATATAAATGGGGATAAGAACACAAAATTCTGTGTCTGCTTCATGTGCGCAACATGAGCTGCCTGTCACAAGTTCTTAACACACCCTGCCTGTGACCATGACCCTCAAATAGTACTGGATTGGGCTGCATGGTCCCAGGGGATTGTGCCAACAACAATGAATGAGTTGAACAGAAAGCTCTGGTTACCAGGGCAGTTTGTGGCCATTTAGTAGTGTGTTAATATAACCACGAGAGTGCCTATTAGCAAGCTCGTACCAAGTGCCAGACCCCTCGCCAAGATGTTAGCTAACTAATTTCACCAAATCTTCAAGACTGGCTCAAAACCTGTTATCATTACTGTCCCCATTTTATAGATGAAGATGCTGAGACTCAGGAGTGTTGGTGCCAGGAGTCACACGACGTATGTCTGTCTTTGAAGTGCAATCTTTCAAATCCTCAGCTAGACAACATCCAGCAAAGGGCCCTTAGTCCCCCAGGGGTCAGTAACCACATCAAGCCTACCTTGGATGTCCGCAGGGCTCCAATGATGTGCACCAGCCTCCCTTCATTCTCTGGAGCCACACTGTGGATGCTGTCAGGGGACACCACAAGTGACAGCCCTTCGGCCAGCGAGGTTGCCGTCTTCAATGCGCGGCCCTGTGAGCAAAGGGGAGTGAGGACTCCAGCAGCTCAGGGGTGGCTCAACATGGTTGTGCTTGTTGCAATACCAGTGCAGGTCGGGGCCTCAGGAAACACTGAGCTCCATCTCCTCATTTTGCCATTGGAAAACTGAGGTAGACTAGCAAGTGTGAGTCAGGATTGGAACCTAGGATTTCTGCTTTCCCACTGCCCACCCTGACCAATCTCAGCACTTCCCTCATGCTGTGTACAGCTGGCATTTCTGCTGCCCTGTACCCTTCTCTGCCTTCTTCTCCTATCCTCTACCCCAGTCCAAGTGGTTTACATAGGCTGAACCATTGTCCAAATCATGTGTTCCTGGCCGCAGGGCTTGGTTCTGACAGCCAAGCCAGGACACTGAGTGATCTTGCTGCAACTTTTGCTAAACTGATTTAGAAAGAGATGGTTCCTCTTCTCTCGGGGATTGCCAAACTGGTTGGATGTGAGCTTAGAGTTTCTGGGGCTATCTCTGCCACCACAAAGTAAGACCCTGCCCAAGAAAAATCCCACAACAGAGAGAACTAGGCAAGAGGGTTCCTGGTGACCCTGCATGAACATCTGAATCCGGCTGTGCCTGAAGTGGGTGTTATCCCCCAGATTTCAGGTGTGTGAACTGATCCATGCCCCTTCCCACTTACGTCTGTTGTGTGGTGGAGCACAACGGAATTCTAAGTAACACAGTACCCCTTTCTCTTTCATAAAACCTAGGCCTTTTACTACTAAATCTAGCTTTTTAGATTTGCAGCTTTTGCTCCCTGACACTGCAGGGACTCTCAGTCTACATTGGGGGCCCCAGACATTTTACCTCATTGGTGAAAATTAAGAAGAAGGAGAGCAGGAAGGTCACGAGCCCCACAAACATCCCACCCGAGGTCTCGCTCAGCCGCTCCAGGAAGCCTGGCTGGGGGCTGGTCGTAATTTTGACATGTTCTTTCCTGGGACCTGAACTGGAATACTAAGGAAAAAACATACATCAAGAAATCAGCATGAAAATTTGTTTTTAAAAATAAAATGAATTTTGCTATTTATTTATACTGAAGTTGTTTTGAGTCTTAACTATTTAATATGCAATTTGATGGGTTTTCATAAACCATGTGACCAACATCAAAAGCAAGATGTAGAATATTTCTGTCACTCCAGAAAGTTTTTGTGGCCCTTTCCTGCCAATTCTCCACCACCCACCCACAGGTAACTATTTGAATTTGTCAGTATATATTTGTTTTATCTCTTCTAGAACTGGAGGGAAATGTAACCATAGACCACGAACTCCTTTCAGTACAGCTTTTCGTCTCAGCATAATGCTTTTGAGATTCACCCACGTGGTGGTGTTTGTCATCGTCCTTTTTGTGGGAGTTGTATTCCATTTATGACTACACTGCAATATATTGATTCATGTAGCAGTGGATGGTTATCCTGGTCATTTCCAGCTTTTGGTTATTACGTATAAAGCTGCCATGCACATTCATGTATGAGTCTTTATAGAAACATATGCTTTCATTTCTGTTCGGTATACACCTCAGTGTGCAATTGCTGGACCACAGAGAAGACGTATGTTTAACTTTTTAAGAAAATGCCATACTATTTTACAAAGACGTTATTAGAAACATATTTTTAATTAAATTCGCAAATATTGACTGAGCTTTCTGAGGGCTGTGCTAGGTCTTGTGAGGTCAGGAGAAGGGTAAGATAATGTTTAGGGCAGTTGGGTCACTTACAAATAATACTAGGAGGTGGTGTTGAGTGTGAAGTAAGAAAGGTGGATTCAGTACTAAAGGAGTGACCCCTTCCAAGTGGGGTATCAAGGCAGGCTTCTCGGAAGCAGGGGCATTTGTGTGGGACCATAGAGGCAGACTCTGGGGAAAGGGAATCCCAGAAGGGAAACTGTGAGGAGTGGTAAGAAGTAGGGAATGGCTCTCAGGGAACAGCTGCCTATCTGCTCTGCTGGGTTATGGGAGGCAGGGAGGGAGAGGAGATGGCTAGGTGTGTGTGAGCATGTTCACAGTAGGCCTCAAACTCCAGGGTCAGTGGAGCTTTGTCAAGCTCTGTCCACCCAATAAGAGAGGCATGATTTGGAGGCATTGCTCATCAGGAATGTCTCCTTCAAGGGCAGAATTCTGGAGCCAGAGGACTGGATTTGAATCTAGGCTGTGCCACATATCAGCTACAGGACCTTGGGCAATTTAATCTCACTGTGCCCTCATTTTCTCATCAACAAAATTGGGATAATAATCCAGTACGTAGGGCTGTGGTAAGAAGCAAAGATCATAATTAGTGGCTTGGTAAGCACTGTACATTTGTTAGCTAGTAAGAATGTTATCAGATTCCCTATAACAAATACTAGGGCCAGTGCCAAGGATTGGGTTGGGATGACAAAAGTCACAGAGATGTAAAGTGGTTCCCAGATGGGCACTCCAGCCAAGCTAGGCCCCATCCTTGGCAATGGGGGCCCAGAGGAATGATTTATGACAGAGTTTCTGAACAAAGCTGACATCAGTTCTGACTGTCTCTGAATACCACCAGCCAAGGCATCCAAAGACTGGAGGTCCGTACATCCAGAAATGGTCTTAACTTTCTATACCATTTGGAAACATTAGTAGAATGAACCCTCACAGGCATGGAGGTAACCATCACAACGATGACAACAATAAATACATCAGGCTATCACAGGCCAATTCAAGGGCAAGCCCAAGGAGGTGGACATTATAACTTCCCCATTTCACAGGTAAGACAATCATGGCTTAAGACTATCATGGCTTAATAGTTAAGCCATCTGTGCAAATCACACAGCCTAGAAAGGGTAAAGATAGGATTCAAATCCAGGCAGTAGTAAATAGCAACATGACCAGTCTTCCTCCTGGGCTCTCTTCAGCCAGTATCAATATAAGGGGCTCACAGATGGCCTTAAAAGGAAGGAAAAGTAGTACTAAGGGCTACCCCTCAGGCTAGAGGAGGAGTGAGGTGAGGTAGGCAGTGACAGGACATACCCAGCCCACAGTCTGAACCAAATCATGGAGGATCTCTATATAAATGTGTATATTTATAAACACACACACACACACACATATATATATATATATATATTTTTTTTTTTTGGTAGAGACAGAGTCTCACTTTATTGCCCTCAAATAGAGTGCCGTGGTGTCACACAGCTCACAGCAACCTCCAATTCCTGGGCTTAGGCGATTCTCCTGCCTAGCCTCCCGAGTAGCTGGGACTACAGGTGCCCACCACAACGCCTGGTTATTTTTGTTGTTGTTGTTGTTGTTGGAGTTTGGCCAGGGCTGGGTTCAAACCTGCCACCTTTGGTATATGGGGCTGGCGCCCTACCCACTGAGCCACAGGTGCCGCCCCTACACATATTTATGTTATATATTATATAAAGACATACATAATATGTATCTGTTATGTATCCATAGATACATAATGTGTATCTATTCTATATATGCGCAACCCACTTGGGGATCTGAAGCAATGAGCATTGAGTGGTAGGAACAGAGGTTAACAGATAAGCCCTGGAAATGGACAAAACAAAGTTAGAGTCCCATGTTCACCTGCTGTTATCCCCGGGCAAGTTGCTGTACCTCTCTGATTCTGTTTACTCACTTATAAAATGCACAGGGTAACAGCACTTTCATTACAGGTACTGCTGTTGTCACACTGATTAAGAGTTCTGTTGCCTCCCTATTCTACCCCACTATCTTCAGAGCTTTCTTCTTCACCCAGCCTAATGACTCCTGTAAATGTATACCATACAGCTACTGGATGACAAAGGCTTGACAACACAGAATACTCAAATGCATCTACATTTCTTGGAGAGGGGTCAGGTCCCAACATACCCAGGACGGTCTTTGCCCACCAGGACCATCTATGCTACACTGCGTGGATAGCCTCTTTTTTTTTTTTTCTCATGTGTTAAGTATTAATACCTACCATAGAGCAGGCACCGTGCTAAGCACTCTCTCTTAAATTTCACAGTAACTGATCCCGTTAGACAATATATACTTAGAGACATTAAGGCCACACAGCTACTGAATAGAAAAACTTAGATTTGCTTCCAGGTCTGCTTGACTCCAAAACCGGCTCTGTTCAGCATGTTCCCATATCACAGCATGTCAAGGTGGCAGCAAAACCACCAGGGTGGCCTGCCCTGCTAGGAAATTCTGCTGGGGGCAGGCTGGTCTCCCTCTCCCCAGCAGACCCTGAGTCATGGATCACTTCTGAGGTCTTTCTAGGTGCAACATTCAAGGCTTATAGTTCTACTGAGGGTCCGAAAGTATGTCAGGGTGTGGACGACACCGACCTGAGGCAGATCGTACTAGGACTGTGGGTGACACACACCCTATCCTCTCAAGGGGTGTGGGAGGCAAAGAGGATGCTTAGGGACAGAGGAGGTGCCTGAAAAAGGGGTTTAACAGGCCAGGAGAGGGTGGCTGGGACATTTTGCCAAAGCAGAAGCAAGGGTGTGTCTACTGCTGGCTGTACTCCTGGGCTGGTCCCTGAAGCCTTTTCACAGAGGAGCGGTGAGTCACCAGCTTCTCCCACACCCAGCACCCCAATAAGAAGTACTCTTAGGTCTGTTAAATTAAGTTTCCCAAGAACGGCTAGTTTTAGGGAGAAGACTTGACCGAACAACCTTCAGCCAAGGCCTTTCTAACCAAATCCCCGCTGGGAAGAGGAGGAGTCGGTAGAGGAATGCTCCTTCTTACCCGCTCCCAGCCCAGCCGGTGCCCTTCCGCAGCATTACAGCCTCGGTTTCCAGATCTCCTAAGGGCGGAGAGCTCACTTTCCACTTGGACAGACGCGTCTGTCCATTGTTGGACAGCTCCGCTCGGGCAGGTTCTGTCTCCCTACCCTCCCAAAGAAAGTGGCCCCCTGTCTGAGGTTCTGTCCAACTCTCATATTCCAAGAGACAGGCCAGAATTGGGAATACAAGGATGGACCGCGGGGAGGCGCCGCGCACAAATAGATCGCTGGGCAGTGAGCAACACCTAAGTCTGCAAACTTGAGACACCGGGATGAGGTGGGCCACAGAATGCGAATAAAAGAAGTCTGGGCAGGCTGAGAAAGACGAACAGATAGATAAGTTGCCGGGAGGCAAGTAACGGACGCCCAGAGAGAGGTAGAGAGCCAGCCACAAAGACAAGGGTCAGACTGCAAACTGGACCTCGGCGTCCCCTCGGGCGAAGAGGAAGCCCACAGTGATGGGGAAGTCTGGGTGTGGCCAGGCAGACAAGGGGACACTCACATTAGCGGCCATGGTGGGACCCGGTTCGCTGCTGCCGCCTCGCTTTGTTCGCAAGAAGGTTGGCGACCAAAGTGTGGAGTCCAGTGGCCTCTTATCCTCGATCCGTGAAAATCCGCGTGAAGCCGGGAACCAGGAGAGACTTGCTAGAGTTACCGCCCCGCGGACCTCAGCTTTTCTGCGCACGCGCTTCGCCAGGTCTCCTGGAAATTGTAGTCCAGGATCAGGCGCTTTGGATGCCGGAACAAAGCACGCAGTGTCTCATTGATACGCCTGCGCACTGCAGGCCTTTCTGGGAAATGTAGTTTCTACCGCCGGGGGGCGCGCGGCCTACTGGGAAATGTAGTTTCCGACTGAGGTGGGCCGGGCCGGGGCTAGTACAGCCAGGAGGCAGGCGCGCGGCGGGCAGGCCTGAAGGAGGCGGGTCCGCGCGGGCCTCGGAGGTACTTACTTTGCCCCAGGAGAGGGAGGTCACGGTGTGAAGCTGCTAACGCCGGCGCGCTTCTGGAAGGTGTAAGCGCCGGGCCCAACCATGTCTTACTGCCGGCAGGAAGGTAAGAAGGGCAGACTGCGTGGAGACCGGCCTACGAGGGCCTGCAGGGAACACCCCGCCCTTGCAGCCCCCACAGGCCTCGGCGCCCCGCGACCCCCCTTGCCAGTGTCGGCACCCGGAGGAATGGCCCACGGTGCCCACCTTGGGACCCTCAGGGGCGGGCCGGGCACGTGGTCGCCATCCCTGTTTTGCGGATGAATAAACCAAGGCTGAGAGAATCTGGGTCCAAGGTCACGGTTGAATTCCGAACCCGGACCTCAGAGGAGCCCCCACGTGGGTAATTCGCAAACTATGCCCGGAATGGGCAAGGGAAGTGCCGAGCTCGTTGCGTCCGGCTTGTAATTTGGGATTTATTATTGTTAATTATTACTGTCGCTCTTACCACACACCACGTGTTTCCATTTTACAGGCGCCTTTAAGAGGCTCGTCCCGAGAAGTTGCCTCTCGGGGTAGGGTGCGCTCTGCTGGGGTGGTCAAAGTAGCGCTAATGGGAGCATTTGTTGAGTGTCTTAGACCTATCGGGCACCGTTCGGGCAGCCTAGTATGGCGTATTTCATTGATCGCGCAGCAGCCTTTTAAGTCAGGCTTTATAGACACAGGTGTAGTGGAACTGGGGTTTGAGCGTGGGCAATATGATTCCAGAACTGCGCTAGCCAATCTAATACCCACTGGATTGCAGGGAAGAACCCCGCCTGTACCCTCTCCCCCAAAGTTGTGCTGCGACCACCTCCTCCCTGCCTCCTTGTTGCTCTTTCTACCCGAGATTTCGGGAGTATCCACGCCCCCGGGCAGAGGGCTTTTCCACAAACTGCCAATAACTGGCTATTTGTCCCTGAGCTGCCACCCAACCCCTTCAGGCTCCAGCGTCCAATGTTGTAAAATGGGAAGTTTGGCTTCCTTCCTTCAGTAGATATTCATGAAGTACCAGCCAGAGAAGGGGAACGGTGGGGACTTTAGAGTATAAAGCTACAGAGTTGGAACTCACTTGAAACTCGTTGGTGAAAATTTCAGCTCCCTCAGTTTAATTTAAGCAGTCTGAAGCCCAGAGGAGGAGGAGATGGCCTGCCCAAGGTTACACATCCTGTTAGGAGAACAGTTCAACCTAAAATTCTGAGCTTTGTCCCTGGAATCCCAGTCGGCTGGTAGAACTCCTCCTCCTTCCCTGGGTCATAAAGCCCTAAGTCTCCCTATTTCCCTTTATTACTGAAGGTGTGCCATGAACAAAAGTCCTCTGGCTCTCACCATTTTTTTAGGCAGTAAGTCTCTCGTTTTTCATTTCCATTCTCTGAGTCTCTACCAAATAATTTTCGAACTTTTGGGTATGAGGAGGCTGTGCAGATAAACATAACCCCCCCTTCTATTTGAGGACTTAACAGGCGTCACAGGTTTTCTGGGGAAGGGTCTATCTGCCTCTAAAACATGGGGCTCTATCTTTTTTTGGTTCAAAGATTTCTCCTTCTTGGTTTAGGGATGAGTGAGAATTCGTGTTTATCTCATCCATACATACTACTATCCCCTAAGAAGTCCTCAACTTTTTTCTACTCTTTGATCGTTTATTTTTTGCATGGGATTTAGAAAAATGATCCCAAACCATGTAAAAGTTCATGTGATCTAGCCCGTCTGCCCTTTTAACCTGTTCTTGTCCTACCCTTTTGCTGCTCTTTTTTTTTTTTAAACAGGATGATTTGTCTTTATTAAAGTCATTTACATTTTCCATTCATACTGTAAGACCAAAGATATGTCTTTTGTCTTGCTACTTACTTTCCTGTATTGTCTGTGCTACTTCCCTGTAGACAGCCCTCTCAAGATACTATAAAATAAAGCTGATTTTGTGCTTTGGTGCTGGCTGCGCCCATCAGCTCAGTCAGACCTCTTGATCCCATCTTTCATCTCTGCATCTTCCCTTGTGTTGTATTTTCCTCAATCCCCACCACTTGTACTCTGTTCATTCCCTGTCTCCGCACAGGCTCTTGAAACTTAGGCAGGCTTTCTGAGTAGCTGGACTACGGGCACCCACCACAACACCTGCTAATTTTTCTTTTTTTAGTACAGACAGGGTCTCCCTTTGCTCAGGCTGGTCTCAACCCCCTGAGCTCAAACATTCCTCCCACGTTGGCCCCCCAGAGTGCTAGCCTATGACAGATTTTTTAATAGCAAAAATAGCAACCATTTACTGAGCTTATGGTATCTGAAAGCACCATGAACACATACCTTCTGTGTTATCTACCACACTTGGAAATAGAAACTAGTGTATCTCCATTTACTGGAGGAACAGCGCAAATGAGCCACAGGAAAGTTAACAGTTTGGCTGTCTCCAGAGAGCTAGAGGACAGAGTCAGAATTAGAATGTGGTTCCTACATTCCTACCCTCTGTCCTAACCTGCAGTTTCTAATTATGTAGGTAGCTTACAATATGGATATTATTCTCAACATAGTTCTGCTATGCTAGACTTATACAAAAGATTGAGAAACATGAGAAATATCAAATAGCAAAATAAAAATGTCATGTGGTCAGGTAATGTGGAAAATTCCTTGGGAGGCAAGAGGAAAAAGCAAAAGAAATGTCTTAAATGTTGCCCAAAGTTTCAAAATAGTATGTACAACATGAACTGGATTAAATCTCACGCTATGTATTTATATGAAAAAAAAAAAAAAACGGAGGTAAAATGTTGCAGGAAGACAAGGCCCAATGGAGAGAAAGAGCACCCAAACACCATGTTTATAACGGAAGGGCTTTATTCACTGGCTGGGAGCTTACAGCATAGAATTCCAAATGCCTTTTTGCTGCTCTTGATTCAGCTATCCCCATGGCTTGGTGCATCCTACCTCCAATTCTTCCTTGGATGATTCTACATCCTTTAAAATTCAGCTCAAATGTCACCTCCTCAGGGAGGCTTTCCCAGGCCCTTTCACATCTTAAGCTTTTTAAAATTACCTTGTTTTGTTTCTTGTCATCTTAAGTCTTTTCTGTCTTTTCTCACTAAGCTGAGCGTGTCAGATGGGCAGTATCCCCCGCATCTAGCACAACATTTGCTGTACAATAGGTGTTCAGATCTTTATCGAATCATATGCATGCCTGCCCTCTGTTCTGAACCATTTGCCTGTGCAAATGTGTATCAGGGATCTGCTTATTGCCCAGCCTTCAAGTTAAAGGCCCTAGCTTGGCATTTAAAATGTGGACTCCTGGCCTTGGGCTACCCACACTTCTCTTTGTCAGTGCCTCACTGTCCCTTTCTTTAGTTCCATCTTTCAAAGGTATAGCCTCCCCTTGCCTGTTCAGTCAACATTTATTTGTGTACCAGCCACAAAACGTGGTAGTGAGCAAGGTGACAACTTCTGTGTTCCATGCATGGCATGGTGAAAGAGACTGGCATTAGAACATCACCAAATGAGTATGTAACTTGGGACAAGTGATGTGAAGGAAAAGCCCAGCTTGCTGTGATAGTATGTTGAGAGGCTCTGCAGATCTGAGAAGGCTTCCTGGGGCTTCTGCCATCCTTTTAAATGACACTTTCTCAAGAAAATCTGTTTCAGTCCTTCTAACTATGTCAGTAGTGAGGGAATACTACTTTTTAGAGCCAACTGTTGCCTTCCAGGTTTTGCCCATAGTGATCCCTTCTAGAATGTCTTATCCCCTTTCTTCCCTGAAGTTCTTTGTCAGGGACCTTTTCCTAGGTAGAATCCCTTCCCTGCAGGGTTCCCCACTGGATGCTTGTGTCTTATTCTGCTGTGACCACCAGGTCCCAGTGCAGAGTTGGAACTAATGAAGGTTTATTGAGCCAAACTTCTGATACCTATATTCTTCTTATGCTCTATTGTAACACTATTTGTGTATTCTTCACAGACACATTTCCTGTATTTGATCTTCCTAATTACAGAGATTGCATCCCTCAAGCAGGTTAGAAAAACTCTTTACCTCACTCAAAATACACCAGTATTTTGGCCAACCAAACCGCTTACTCCTCTGGTGTTAGATCTTTTTCTTGGGTTGAACATGAGAAAGAAGTCATTGGAATTTTATCACAGGTGCCTTGAATCAACTTTACCAAAAAGAAGATAATAGTGCAGGCTGCCATTCTCCTCACTCATAACCCTGGAGAAGTATCCATAGGAGATAAGAACCAGCTCCCTCTGTTCGACATATGGGCATTCTTTCTGGGGTGGCTATGCTGAGAGATTCTGGTGTATAAAGATCCCAGGCATGTTCATACTCCTCTTTTTCGGGGAAATGAGACAATCCATCCAAGGGTATTTTTTCCCCTCTAACTCGTGTAAGGATAATAACCATTCTGCCTCCCTGCCCTCTTTGGAACTGGTGTCTTCCTGCCCTAATCCAGAGTTCAGTTTCTCTATTTACTTTTTCAGCAAATAATGAGAATATTCCTGTTTTGGGTACTGTTCTAGGCTTTGGGGTTACAGTAATGAAGAAAATAGACAAAAAAATCCCTGCCTCCAAAGAGCTGACATTCCAGAGGGGGAGATAGATGGTAAGCAAATGTATAGTATGTTAGGTGAGGAAAAGCACGTCAGAGGAAAAAAAAAGGCAGGATAAGTGAGATGGGGAGTGGTGGATCTGGGCAGCAGGTGAAGGCAGGCAGGAGTAGCTGTGGGGAGAGGAAAGGGAAGAGTGCTCCTTGAGATAGGCACAGCTTGTGCAAAGGCCCAGCAGTAGGCGTGTGCTCAGTATGTTCAAGTAAAAGTACAGAGGCTAGAGTTGTGGGAGATGGGTCATAGAGCTGAGGGATTCAGGTCTTTCTGGATATATTTTAAGGTAAATCCAGCCTGACATGCTGACAGGTGAGAGAAAGAGTGGAGTCAAAAACGGCTCTATGAAGAGTAAAAGTACAGAATGGGGCTGGAGGGTACCGTGATGTCTAACTACTCAATCAGTTCCTCTGTTCTCAGCTAGACTAGTAGTTTTCATGAAATTTCTCTGGAATTTCTTCAGTGAAATAAATCATAAAAAATGCTTGTTTTTGGGTGGCACCTGTGGCTCAAGGAGTAGGGCACTGGCCCCTTATGTCAGAGGTGGCAGGTTCAAACCCAGCCCTGGCAAAAAAAAGAAAAGTTTGTGTTCTCGTTTCTAAGATAGGATAAACAAACAAAAGGTCAAATGTAGGTGGTGCCTGTGCTCAGTGGGTAGGGCCCCGGCTCCATATACCCAGGGTGGTAGGTTCGAACCTAGCCCCAGCCAAACTGCAACAACAACAACAACAAAAATAGCCGGGTGTTGTGGCAGGCACCTGTAGTCCCAGGTACTTGGGAGACTGAGGCAAGAGAATCGCTTAAGCCCAGGAGTTGGAGGTTGCTGTGAGCTGTGACACCATGGCTCTCTACCGAGGGTGATAAAGTAAGACTCTGTCTCTTAAATAGAAAAAAGAAAATGGGCGGTGCCTGTGGCTCAATGAGAAGGATGCAGGTTCCATATACTGAGGGTGGCGGGTTCAAACCTGCCCCGGCCAAACTGCACCAAAAATATAGCCAGGCATGTGGTGGGCGCCTGTACGCAGCTACTTGGGAGGCTGAGGCAAGAGAATCACCTAAGCCCAAGAACTGGAGGTTGCTGTGAGCAGTGTGACGCCACCATGGCACTTTACAGAGGGCGACAAAGTGAGAGTCTGTCTCTAAAAAAAAAAGGAAGGTCAAATGTGCATATTTAGAAGGATATAGATAACTGCCTAGAACCTCTGGCTCACAGTCCTAATCTCAGTGTGACCCCTGGGGACCTTAAATTCCCCACTTTTACCCAGATTCTGGGGTAGGGACTGATTTGCTTCTGGCTGACTTTCTCCTTATGCACTCTGGATTCAGCTTTATTTTCTGGTTAAGCCAGAGAGCCTACATTTTTGATGTCTTTAGCCTATAGCTGCTTTTCCTAGCCACTGTATCCTTGTCAGTTAATGCCCTTTAATAAAATCACTTTATGGCTAGGCGCCAAGTGGCTCAAGTGGCTAAGGCGCCAGCCACATACACCTAAGGTGGTGGGTTCAAATCCAGCCCAGGCCTGCCAAACAGCAATGACGGCTGCAACCAAAAAATAGCCAGGCATTGTGGTGGGCGCCTGTGGTCCTAGCTACTTGGGAGGCTGAGGCAGGAGACTCACTTGAGCCCAGGAGTTGGAGGTTGCTGTGAGCTGTGATGCCACGGCACTCTACCCAGGGGGATAGCTTAAGGCTCTGTCTCCAAAAAAAAAAATTACTTTACTAGCCGAGTGTGATGTCTCAAGACTGTACTCTTAGCACTTTGGGAGGCCGAGGAGGGAGCATTGCTAGAGGCTGGGAGTTCAAGACCAACCTAAGCAACACTTTTGTAGATACTTTTCTATAAAAAGTAGAAAAATTAGCCTGGCATAGTGTTGTGTGCCTGTATTTCCAGCTACTTGGGAGGTTGAGACAGGCCACTTGAGCCCAGGAGTTGGAAGTTATAGTGAACTATGATAATGTCACAGCAAAAAGTCCCTTTTTATTGTCTTTTGAGTGGGATTTTAGTCAGAGAACAGAAATTTTACCACCTATACTTAATGGAAGTTTCTTGATTATCCTAACCACCTGAGGTAGGTAGGCTGAACCGTGGTGGGTTATGGTTTCTGAGACCCAGAGGGTGCCTGAAGTCACACAACTGGGAAGTGATTAAGCCTAGATTTGAAATTTTAGTTTATCTTAGAAATGAAAACACAGCCTTGGTGCCTGTAGCTCAGAGGCTAGGGTGCCAGCCTAATATACCGGAGCTGGTGGGTTCGAATCCAGCCCGGGCCTGCCAAACAGCAATGACAATTACAACCAAAAAATAGCCGGCCATTGTGGCAGGCACCTGTAGTGCCTAAGAGTTTGAGGTTGCTGTGACCTGTGATGCCATGGCACTATACCCAGGGGGACATAGTGAGACTCTGTCTCAAACAACAACAACAAAAAAAACCCAGGCATTTTTATAATTTCACTGGAGATATTCCATGAAAGCCTATCTGATTGTCTCACTAGTTGGCCATCTTATTCTTTCTCACTTGAGAAAGAACACTCCCCCCACACTTGGGTTTGAGTAAGTAAGCATTGTCCTTGCATCTTTTTTTTTTTTTTTTTTTTGAAACAGAATCCCAGTTTGTCGCTCTCAGTGGAGTGCCATGGTGTCACAGCTCACAGCAACCTCAAATTCTTGGGCTTAAGCGATTCTCTTAGCTCATCCTCCCAAGTAGCTTGGGACTACAGGCATGAGCTATAGCACACAGCTATTTTTAGAGACAGGGTCTCACTCTGGCTCAGGCTGGTTTTGAACCTATGAGCTCAAGCAGTCTTCCCTCCCGCCCCTTGGCCTCCCAGAGTGCTAGGATTAGAGACGTGAGCCACCACACCCGGCCATCTTGCATCTTCCTTTAAACATTCTAGAAACCAAAGGCTGGCATGCAATAAACAGTATATAAGGTGACACACTTGGCATCTTTCAGACCAGAGTTCTTATTTCTGCACTGCCTTTTTTCACAGTGTGCCTTTGGGCCTGTTTCTTAGCTCCTCTGGGCTTCTGTTTTCCTCTATGTAATAAGGAGATAGAATAATACCTTTCACCAGTGTTGATGTGAGGATTAAAGTAACTCACAGATGTAAAATGCATTGCATGGGCACAAATGTGTAAAGGCAGTGTGAAATGTGCTCTAAGGGAGATGTCCAGGAGGGCGCCTGTGAGGACTTGGTGCCATGGGAGGGACTTAGGATGTTCTCTGTGGGATTGTGCCAGGGTGGTGATTCCTAACCTGGCTGTGTATTATAGTCACCTGTGAATCTGTGGGCCTTATGGACACGTGAGAAAACTCGATTCAGCCTTTGCTGGATGAGGTGTGGCCTCTGTATATATCACAGATGCCATGGGTGCCCCTAGTTTGGCCTTTTTGCCTGCTGGGCCTATGACTGGTCCTCACCATTGAGCTGGGCTGAACTGTGGTCTCGATAAACAAAACTGTCAGAGCTGAGCTGAGCAATTTGTTAATTATTCTGCTTAGCTTTTAGTATTTTTGCAGATTGCTTTTTAGTGTTTTGAAAACCTCACAGGTTACTAGGGAACAATCTAGTTACTAGGTTACTAGACCTCACATAGGAAAAGTAGTTTTCTACTTTTTAAGGTGTTGAGGCGGAGACCAGCTCTGAAAGCAGAAACTTCAGGGGTGGGTAGAGGTCTGGTCCATGTGTGTACTGAGGGTTTGGTATTATACTATCACCTGGTCTGCGAGACCCTGTGCAGGTGTGGCCATGGCATAAATCACCAAGGTGCGTTCCCCCTGTTCTCCTGAACTGTCCCCCTCAGCAGGAAGGTACAGGAAAGATCCTGTGTGTTCAAACATTCTCTTGAGTCTAAGCTTCTTGGGGCAGGGGTTAGGTCAATTTTTATTGTATTTCTTCAGGTCCCTGGCGATCCTGCCTTAGGCAGTGTTCAACTGTGCTGAGTACTCAGTGTCAGCTGTCCTCATTCATTATTCCTGCGTGTGTGTTGGTGGAGGAGGTGTTGTTGGTTTGTAGAAAGAATCTCCTATAATGTAGACTTTGGGCGCTCTAGCCCTGTGCAAACCAGGCCAGTCATCTCTGTAGTATGGGAGTGCTGCAGCTCTTAATAGACGAAGAGGGTTGGCTGCCTGTCACTGTCAATACTCAGAGACAGGGACAGATCCACCAAACTTGATTTATCAGAAGGCCGGGATTCTGGAGAGCAGTGAGAGCAGCCTCTCCAAGACTGTCCTGAGTTTCCACTTACAACATTACAGTTTTATACATTTGCGTTCAAAGTGAAGAGCATATTAACCCTTATCTTAATAATCAGTTGAACCCATGATTCATAGTAAATAATCAGTATAACTCATGATCCAAAATAATATTTGAATTCAAAAGTTAATCTTCTAAATTAGTCTGCCTAAACTACTCAAGATAAGCATCTTTAGGGTGGGAGCTAAATTTACAAAACAGTAAGAAGGGGAGATAAGGGGTAAAGGTCAGGCAGGACCCAAACAGACCAGACCAGCTCTGTCATGTCTGCCCCAGCCTGACAGACTCCATCTTATTCTCCCTATATGTGCTTTCACAGCCTCTGTCTCAGGGTAGTGATAGGATGGCAGAACCAGCTGACACACAGGACCCAGAGATGGAAGGTGAGTCCTTGTCCTCCTGGGACTGCTGGGGAAACTGATAACCTAGCATGTTGGTTTGTGCCAATGCTGTGGACAGTGTGCTCCCACCCACAGTGCGACTATCTGGCACACACCTACTGTGTGATTAGCTGATGGCCACAGTTTTTAGGACAGTGAGGACAAGTGTTTACAGCTATGAGTTGCAGGGGAAAGAGCAGTCAGGAAGTTGGATGGGGGATGGGGGATGCATGCCTTGCCCATTTCTAGCTGGTTGATTTTGAGTAAGCACTTGGCCTTGGTTTTCTGCTGTACATAATGGGGACTGAGGGTGATAATTTATAGGGTGACTATAAGGCATTTAAGGCATCCACCCGAGTTAGGTCAGTACTAATTCTCTTTTCTGTGCTCATGTGAGAAGCTCTAATAAAATGCTTGTGGCTCTCGCTCATCTGTTTCCCTGGCAGCCTTGAACCTTCTAGCACCCAGGCCCAAGGTGGGGGCTCTGGCCCTAAAGGAGCTGTCTACGCTAAGTGTGCTGGCTTCCCAATGCTGGCCCTTGCAGAGCTACAGTCCTGACCCTACCTGCCAGCCTGTTATTTTTGTCCTAAAAAATAAGTTATAGCTGATATAGAGGTTAAAAACATCAGTTAAAAGGTTGGCAGTGGTATCCGTAGACAAGACTGGGAAAGGAGAGGTTCAGGCTAGGTTTAATGAAAGGGAGAGGGCCCAACCTGGGCATGGGGGAAAGATGCTGTCCATGTGGAGGGTGGTGGTTTTCTTTCTTTCTTTTTTTTTTTTGGTTGTAGTATGTCTGGAGCTGGGTTCGAACCTGCCACTCTTGGTATATGGGGCTGGTGCCCTACTCACTGAGCCACAGGTGCCACCCTGGTAACCCCTTTTCATATGGGGCCCTAGGGGATGGGAAAATTAACACTGTGTGCAAGGGGATTTTTTTTTTTTTTTTTTTTTTTGAGACGGAGCCTCAAGCTATCCCCCTGGGTAGAGTGCCATGGCATCACAGCTCATAGCAACCTCCAACTCCTGGGCTCAAGCGAGTCTCCTGCCTCCGCCTCCCAAGTAGCTGGGAC
>CAUYQV010108270.1:0-25186 GCA_963574575.1 Galagoides demidoff
TTTTTAGTTGAATCCCTGGTGTTTTCCAGATATACAATCATATCATCTGCGAAAAGTGAAAGTTTGATCTCTTCTGTTCCTATATGAATGCCCTTAATTGCCTTTTCTTCCCGAATTGCAGTAGCTAGAACTTCCATTACAATGTTAAATAGCAGTGGGGACAATGGGCAACCTTGCCTGGTTCCTGATCTGAGTGGGAATGCTTTTAATTTAACTCCATTGATTACAGTATTGGCTGTGGGTTTGTTGTAGATGGCCTCTATCAGCTTAAGAAATGTCCCCTCTATACCAATTTTCTTAAGTGTTCTGATCATGAAGCGATGCTGGATATTATCAAAAGCTTTTTCTGCATCAATTGAGAGAATCATATGGTCTTTGTTTTTTGATTTGTTTATGTAATGAATTACATTTATGGATTTACATATGTTGAACCATCCTTGAGATCCTGGAATAAAACCTACTTGGTCGTGGTGGATGATTTTTTTGACGTGTTGCTGGATTCTGTTCGTTAGGATCTTGTTGAATATTTTAGCATCGATATTCATTAGTGATATTGGTCTATAATTCTCTTAAAATAAACATTTTTTTGAAATAAATGTTTTAAAAATTTTCCTCTAACCACTGCTTTAATTGCATCCTTAGGCTTTTGGTATGTTGTTTCTATTTTCATTCATGTCAAGTACTTTCTAATTGTCCTTGTGATTTTTCCCTTGACCTACTGATTATTTAGGAGTGTGTTGTTTAATTTCCACATATTTGTTATATTCCTCAACTTGCTTTTTGGCACTGATTTCTAACTTAGTTTCTTGTGGTCATAGGATGTAAATTATACAATTTAAGTCTTCTAAAAATATTGAGACTTGTTTTATGTCCCAGCATATAATCTATTCCTGTGTAATGTTCGTTAAGTACTTTCTGCTCTTATTGGGAAAAATGTCTTTTAGATGGATATGTGTTAGTTTTCCTCAGTTTACAATGCTTTTCAGGTCTTCTGTATCTCTGTTTATTTTTTGCCCAGTTTTAATGAAGTATTCAAATCCCCACCTATTATTGTTGAATTTCTATCCCTTTAATTTTGTCAATTTTTGCTTTATGTATTTTGGGATTCTATTGTTAGATACATATTTCTTTATACTTGTTATATACGTACATCCTTGTAGAATAAACTGTTATCACTTAAAATGTTCCCTTTATCTCTAATAACAATTTTTGTCTTACAGTCTATTTTATCTGATATTAGTACAGCCACTCCAACTTATTTTTGGTGGTTGTTTTCATGGTATAGCTTTCTTTTTCTTTTTTTAATTAAATCATAGCTGTGTACATTAATACAATCATGGGGTACAATGTGCTGGTACAATATATAATTTGAAATATTTTCATCAAACTGGTTAACATAGCCTTCATGGAATTTTCTTAGTTACTGTGTTTAGATGTTTATATTCTATACCTAATAAATTTCACTTGTCATATCTTTCTATTCTTTTACTTTTCTTTCAAAATAATTTTAAAAATTGAAGTAAATGTACACATAACATAATGCAGATATTTTAAGCACTCAGTCAAGTGATTGTTGACATTATACACAGCTGTGTATCTGCCCTGCAAAGCTACACATAAAACACATCTAACACATCTAATATCCCATATAGTTCTCTCACGCCCCTTTACAGTCAATCCTCAACTTTTCCCTGCTACAGGCAAATGCTTTCTGATCACGTAATCATATTTTTATTATATATTTTTTGCCTGTTCTACTTTTTGTAATAAATGAAACCATGCAGGGTATATCCTTTGTGTCTGGCTACATTCTTTCTGTATTATGTTTTTAAGATTCATTCATATGATTACATGTATCAGTAGCTCATTTCTATCACTAAGTAATATCAAATAAACAACCTAATGCAGTTCCAGACTTATCCCTCTCTAGGGAGGCTGAGCAAAGTTTCTTTCCACTTTACAGACAAGAAAACTGAGATTTCAAGAGATTTAATTCTTTTCTTATTGTCTTTGATCTAACAGCGGTTCTCAACCTGTGGGTTATGACCCCTTTGGACTGTATTGAAGGGTCACAACATTAGGAAGGTTGAGAACCACTGATCTAAGGTCTCAGGACAGCTCTCAGAACTTGGAGGAGAATGGGTAACATGAGGAGCTTGGAGGTCCTTGTTACCTCCAAACCCTCTGCTCCTTGCCCCACATATCTTCTTAGCCATATACTTGCTTTCAAGTCTAGTGTTAAGAAATACTGGATTAAGAGACAGAAGATATACTATCCTGTTCTGTTTCCATCACTGTCTAGTTGAACATGTCTCATCCTTTTTCCCCTCTGTGTAATGAGGAGCTTGACTCAGTCAACTATAGGTGCCCTCCATCCTTAATACACTATTCAGCTGTTAGTCAGTGACATCTAAGTATGAATTCATTTAAGAAACACTTTCAACACCAGTAAAGGCAATTTCAACTAGGCTCCTGTCCAGTAGTAATCATCCCCTAAAGAAGAGAGCAAAAAAAAGTGAAGTGATTCATGAATCCTAATTTTGCCCACCCTATAGTTATGCAGAGTACTTGAGCTCGCTTATGAAAAACAGATGATTTCCCCAAAGTACCCCCACTTTCTACAGGGCAGGAAGGAGTATAGCCTGTCAGGAAGCCAAGAAATGATATAACTTGATAAAGGAATTAAGATTCTAAATGTCTGCTGTGGCTTGTAAGTTTAGAAGTTACAAAGTAGAGAGTGTAGGCTGGACATGGATCAAATTTAAGGATACTTTTATGTAAAAGTATTGGAGAAAGCACAGGATGTGACAGGGAGTGCTACAGATTCCAGTCTGCACTTCCAACTACAAAATGGCTGAGCAAAGTTTATCCTCAGTTTAATCTGGTATTCCCCACAGATTCATCTGAGCAAAAAGAGAAGGGTTAAGCCAAGTGATCTCTTTCATTTTTAGCATTTGGCATCCCTGATCATAATGTGCAAACCTGCCAGAACCTGCAAGCCACACAAGTGGTTGCCCTGACCAATCTGAGATGGGCGTCCAGAAAAGCAGCCACAATGTCCAACAACGTAGAACCAGTTGAAACCACAATGGATGATTCATACAATTGAGCATTAAACCAGGGAAAACTATGTAATAGGATGGAAAAATGGTCACAACATATTATTAAATGGAAAAGCTGACTTCAAAACGTTATTACAATGTGGCCTAATGTTTAAAACATACATATATGTGTGTGTTACACATACACATATGATTCTAATATGCTAGACACCAAAATCTTATTACCTCTGAATTAGGCAGGGATGGTAGATAATGAAATATTTACATATTTTTAGTATCTATAACAAATGTGTATACATTATGTGGTAAGAAAACAAGATTATTTTTTAACAGGAGAACAAGTAATAAGAAATCATTTTGAATATTAAGCCTTTAGCTTTTGCTGGGTGCTGTGGCTCCTAGTATCTGGGAGGGAAAGGTGGGTGAATTGCTTGAGCTCAGGAGTTCCAGATCAACCTCAGCAAGAGTGAGACCCCATCTCTACTAAAAATAGAAAAAACTAGCTGTGTGTTGTGGCAGGCTACTCGGGAGGGTGGGGCAAAAGAATTGCTTGAGCCCAAGAGTTTAAGGTGGCTGTGAGCTGACACCATGGCACTTTACCCAGGATAATAGAGTGAGAGTTTGTCTCAAAAAAAAAAAAAAACAAAACAGCTATTAGATCTTGCTTTAGTGTTCACCATGGGCTTGAGTATCATAATGGAACTGAGAGGTAAGAGAAAGGCTTTAAAGTGTAATGTGCTTAGAGCAGTGTTTTTCAACCTTTTTAAAATCTTACAACACACGTGAACCTATAGTTATGGTTAAACTTCTAGGTACTCTTAAGTTTTGTTGATCAAAAATAAAAAGAGTAAAAAAAGAATATACTTACTGTGCTTTGAATTAATGATCTTTAAAAATTTTCATGGCACACCTCAGATCCTTTCATGGCACACCAGTGTGCCACAGCACACTGGTTGAAAATCACTGGTGTAGAGGCTGGAAAGGTGGTGGAGATGGGCTGCCTACATGTGACACCTGTTTTAAATAACAGGCTTCATCAGGATCATCAGAGAAGGGGAGGGATGGTCTCTGAAATGAGAACCATCGCTTAAAGGGGATTCCAGTACTCCTCATCCCCCTGCCTACTGGGTGACGCTCCACTGGCTCCACTGTGGGGATCTTACTCATCCAAAAGAAAAAGCATTGTTTGAATGAAAACATGTCCCAAACACTTTTATCACTGGTAACAAACTAAGTTGTTTAACTAAACTTGGCCCCTTGTTTTATAAATTAAAAAAAAAAAAGAAGTTCAAAATGGTTAAGTAGTTAAGCCTTGAGTCTCATAGCTAGCTGATGGCAGAGCTGAGATTAGAATCTAGGTGGTCCTTATTCTCTGGGCAGGGACTTTCCTCATATCCATCCTGCCTCCTTTTACATGGAATGTCTTACAACTTCTTGGCATAGCCAAGAAATATACCTGGAAGTGAAAAGAAGACCAAATGCTAAGTTCATGTTGTGGAAATTCCCAAAGGCCAAACATTTATACGAATACATAATTGAAATGACGAAATGACACAGTGAAATTTCTCAGTAGAGAATCTTGTTATACATTTTAAAAATTCTTAATTATTCCCTTTAAAAGGCATATTGCTGCCATGGAAACATAAACCAACACAAGCTGGCTGTAAACAACCATCAACACATTGGCAGAGTTTGCCTAGTAGGAATTCTTATGAAAAAGGGCCAGGAGCATTCACTACCATTATCACGTATCTGTTAGCATTGACACTCAGCTAGTAAACATTAACCCTTTCCTGGACTATGGATATAGACCAAGTGGTGTTCTCTGATCATAAGAGAAAACAGTCCCACTGTGCTCGACTCTTTAAGACCATGTGCAGAATAATGTCCCCAGGCACAGACATCACTTAAGAGAGATACTGACCCACAGAGGCCTGTCCACACTGAACAGTGGGGCTGTAGTGGGAAGGCAGTGTGTGTGTCAGAGAGTGGAAGTGAGGAAGGAAGAAAGGAGAAGAGAAGGCAGGATGATGGTTAAGTGGATGAGACCTGCAGAGAGGGAGATTTGACTCAACCGAAGGAAGACATTCCTGATAACTGGTGGTGCCCAGCATTTCTATCATAGGAATTATATGGACGTAAATGGCCATTCATCAAAGGTACTGAAGACAGACTTCCTGTACTGGGAGGCAGAGCTGGAACTGCATCACATTAATTCTCTCTCCAGTCAAGAGAGATATTGACCCTCACTGACATCATGGACTAAGAAGAGAGTTCAAAGACAAGGTCAGAAACACTAGACTTCAGGGAGACACCATGATTTAGGTTAATGTGAATGTCAGGAGAACACCAAGAGAAGGGGGTCTCGAGGTGTGAGTTCCCCGGTTGCTTTATGTAGATTTCTCCTCTTGTCTCTGGTTCATAGGTTAATACCTGCATGTTTAATATATCTATTTTTTCATAAAAGAGGGAAGGTGCCATGAAGTCCAACAAAGAAAGCATGGTAAGAAAGTAGCTGATTGTAGCTGCCCTGATAAACCAGTATTTTGCCTGCTTATTAAATATATTCCATCGTTTGAACTCTAGGGGAATTTCTGATCAGTGTCTTGCCATTCCTTAAGACCTTATCAAGCACAGAGCACACACCTAAGAAGACCTGGCCACTCAAAACCCACTAGGGTAGAAGTAGTGGAAGTAGGAGAAATAAATCTGGTGATAGCAGAGGGTATTGTAGCCTCCTCAAAACTCCTCTCTTCTCTCAGAGCTGGTAGACTCTGAAAGATTCAGACTTCAAGGACAGCTTGTCACTGTCAAATTAAATGAAGGACCTAGATTCATGTGTTGAAATTCTCAGTGTTTCTCAGGCTTTGAACTTGATCCCTTAGTTAACTATTAGCATTAGAGAATAAGGAAGAAGAAAATGAAGGTATATCAAATCTTTACTACATGTAAATTCCAACTTTTATATTAAAAAAAAATCACTCAATTGGTTCAGAAGAATGGGTAGAGGCTGGATGTGGTGGCTAATAGCTGTAGTCCTAGCACTCTGGGAAGCTGAGGGGGAAGGATTGCATGAGGTCATGAGTTTAAGACCAGCCTGACCCAGAGCAAGACCTCTATCTCTAAAAATAGCCAGGCATTGTGGCGGGGGCCTGTAGTTCCAGCTACTGGGGAGGCTGAGGCAAGAAATCTCTTAAGCCCAAGAGTTTGAGGTTGCTGTGAGCTATGATGCCAGAGCACTGTACTGAGGGTAACAAATTGAAAGACTCTGTCTCCAAAAAAAAGGGGGGGAGTAGAAATATTACTTCCAAACCATACTAAGCTATTTTTTTTTTTTTTTTTACAGTTTTTGGCTGGGGCTGGGTTTGAACCCACCACCTCCAGTATATGGGGCTGGCACTCTACTCCTTGAGCCACAGGCACCATCCCATATTAAGCTAATTTTTATTGAAAACTCATAATCATCTTTGTAAGATTTTATTAACAAGGATGCTGGGGCTGGGCATGGTGGTGCATGACTATAATCCTAACATTTTGGGAGGCGAAGGTGAGAGGATTATTTGAGGCTAAGAGTTTGAGTTCATCCTGATCAGCATAATGAGACCCCGTCTCTATACAAAAAGAAAAAAATTGGCTGGACATGGTGGTACACATCTGTAGTCCCATGTACTTAGGAAGCTGAGATGGGAGGATTTCTTGAGCTCAGGAGTTTGAGGTTGTAGTGAACTATGGTACTTTAGTCTGGGTCCAGAGTAAGACCCTATCTCAAAAATAGAGAGGAAAAAAAAAGGTGCTGAAATTCTGCCCTCAGAGAATTATGTTGGCTCTCAGTATGGAAGGCTATTATGCAGAGATGTACACTAGTATAGGCAGAAAGCCTATAAGTAAACCTTTAAACAGTTCCATTTTGTAACAGCAAGTTTGAAGTCTTTTGTGAGTTAAAATGGAGAGAATCTGGATAGAACTCCATATGTGGCTGACGGCCTGATAACATAGAAGTGATTTATGGCCTAACCTTCATGGGGGCAGGCCTGCAGGGAGGTACCTATATATCTCAGCTATTGAGTCACTAGTTTATTGATTGATTGTGTGTGTGTACATGTTGCCTATATAAGCTTTGGTAAAATAAAGAACTTTGCTGTCTGCCACAAGAGAGCTGTAGTCTTCCTTATTCACAATATAATTTCATCACAGGTTTCTATCTCTGTTGTACCACATCACACACCCCTACATGCAACATATCAGCCTGCAGACAACCATATAGTTATCACAAAACTCAGTGAAATATGTTTAAATTATATGCTATAAATGAAGCTAGTGAAAAAGTGCTCAGGAAACAAACAAACAAACAATCATGCCCAAACATAATAAGGGGACATTGTTTGTTCAGGGCTCAGGGGACCACAGGTATTTTACAGGACTATTATATCAGCATCTGGATTAGATTGGGATTTAAATAAAGCAAGTGGTAGAAAGAAGGCAAAATTCAAATGCCCCAGAGAGCTAGAGGCGTATCTACAAGTTCTGCTAGTTTATTTTTGGTGAACTAATAGAAGTTTAGAATCTATTTATAGAATTCAGTTATTACCCAGGAGGGATGTTCTTTATAGCAGGAATAGCATAAATATCTATGGGTTTAGTGAGTCACAACTTTTCTTACTGAAGGCTAGTGCTTCCCACTAGGACCTCTGCCAGACTAGTTAACCATTACATGGAAGGGCAGCTTCATGAGGTCCCTGGCATTGCCCTCTTTCCCTAAGCATAGGACTTTGGAAAGGAGTTAGGATGATGATTATAGCTAATTGCAGTAATAATAATTTCTTTCATTTTTGAGGGCTAGCTATGTGTCCTGGACTATTTAAGGGAGGGCAATTTGTGAAACTAAGAATGTTCAGCAGTTATTTTTGAGTTCATGTATTGTAACAGTGTCAGCTGTTGGGGGTTCATCTTTCTGTTATAAGCTTTAATCAGATTGTTATTTTCACTCAAGTTCCTAAGTTTCCATGTTTAACTCAAGCGAGAATTCACTATTTTGCTCTACCTGTACATTTACTTGCCTGTTTATGTAATGAATACCCTTTGAAGAAACAGTTTCTTTCAGATCTTGGCCCCAGCATGCACTACTCTGGCATTAAGACACCCAGGCAGTGCCAGCCTCCTGATGAGAAGAGGCAGAGGGACTTCAAAGGCAGCCCTGGACACTGCCGGAGACCAGGCCAGCTTCAGGTGTAGGTGTCTGTTGTGGGTAGAGAAGGCAGGGTCAGGAGTAGCCCTGGCAAATCTGGCTCTTTGTCACCTCTTAGATACCTCCTCAGTACCCTAACAATTCCATCAGAAAGGCAACAAAGTGGAGTCAGGGAGAATAGGCTGGCCAGAAGCCTGAGCTCTCTCTTTAATTTTAGAAAGTAGGTAGGAAGATGCTGGACTCTTCTTGTTGGCAAAGGCATAATGGTTAGCAACACGGGCTTTGGCCTGAGATCTGGCTGAGTGTCTGGACTCTCTGATCCTCATGTTCTTCTTCCACAGTAGGAGGTGATACCTTCTCCTTCACGGGTTTGTCATGTGGATTAAAGGAAATTAAATGGACTGTTCATGGCTCAGACTTTCACAAAGCTCACTCCCTCCGTCCTCTTAGATCTCTCCTTTGAAGGGCTTCCCCTGCCTACTTTCTATAGAACAGGCTCTGCCCGCCTGCCTGTTAACTTCCTAACCTCTTACTCTAGTTTTCTTGATAATATTTATCATTACTCAAAAGATAGAGCTACGTGTGCTTGCTTTCTTTTTACTTTCTCTCCCTTTCTAGAATGTGAAGTTCGTGACGTTGGAATTTCTCAGCCCTGTTCTTCTGTATCTTCAGCTCCTTGGGTGGTGCTGCCACATAGAAGTTCAATAAACGTGTCAAATGACTAAACAATGAATGAAATGAATGTAAATGCTTTGCACATAACAAATACTCGATGGATTGAAATTTCTGTTACCAGTTGTATATAAATGGGCATGGGGTGGAAATCAGTCACCTGAGCAATAATAATAACTCTGAGATTGTCTCTTCTCCTCTATTCCTAGTTGGGCCAGGCAGCATATACAGGGCCCAGGGGCTGGTGGTCAGTGCAGCATCATCCAGAGAACTTTATCAGGCCTCTGGCAGTAGAGAGTCCAGCCAGTGGTATCTGGAGGAACCTCCTCAACTCTCACCACACATGGAAACCAAGCAGGTCACCGGGATACTGATTGCAGGTCACAGTGGGATACTAGGGCTGTATTTGGGAGGTCACCATGGACAGGGCAATCTTTCCCTTTTCACCCTTTTAGAAATTAACAGGCAGTTCTTCCGCTTTTCCTCCTGCTATGGGGTGGGGGTGGAGGGTAGGGAATGGCCTTTCACTTGATGCTTCCCTTTGGCCTAGATTTGTGCTGTGGATAATACACACACACAGACACATATAGACATACATACATACACATGAGTCCATCTTGGTATACAGGTCTGTCCACTGGTCTGATCACTTTCTACTCATGATGCTTTCTCTGAAAGAAGCTAGTAGTTCATTCTTGTCTTGAGCCTTGGTCTGGATCACCACCACTACCCTGATGAATTTTCACTAAGGTCTTAGAGTCTCTTCCCTCTCAGAAGACCGCTAGGATCCTTACGAAAATGTCCTTACCCTCCTTGGCACCTTACCATCTGTCTACATCAGCAGAGCACCTCTAGGGCAAGTTCTGAACACAGGCCTCACTGTAGCTTACCGTCCCTGCTCGCTGAGGATGGAGCCATCAAAATAGCAGCTTAAATATTTCCCCTAATCTGTAGAGAGTAATCAATACTTGGAGGGAATGTTCCTTGGCAGCATTGTGAGCATTTCATTTTCTGAAGCGTTCTTGTGTGTCCCACATTGCAGGCTCGTACCTCCTATTCACCGTTTCTCAACCACTGAGTAACATGAATTCTCAGAACAGAGAGGTTCTCCTTGCAGAGCTGATTTCTGCTACGTCCCTCCTCTTTTCATAGTTTTGGTATAATGACATTATGTCTAAATGAAGTTAAATGAGTTAAATGAATGTCTGATTTTGTTCCCTGGAGCTCTCTCCGCCTGGGAAACATTTCTGTCTGATTTGTTCATGGGAAGACACAGCTGTTAGCAGGCAGCCTATGGGCTCCAGAGCAAATAGAAGTCTTCTCCTGCACTTCAGAACACATGCTGGGGGGGGGGCGGGCTTTGTTTTTCACCCTTTTAGAGCTTGTTACTCCCAAATAAATGGCTGTAAACGGGAATGAAGGGATGAGACTTGTGATTCATTTCTCCAGGGAGCCCAACTGTCTCCCCTGCTGACCCCAGTATGCTGCCTCCCCCATTTTTGCAGGACTCCCCTGAAGCTCCATGATGAGATGGGTGTTTGTGATCCAGCTCAGAATGGGGACTCACCCAGTCATTCCCTTGTGGAGGCATTTTTTCCATGACGGGGGCTGATGCTCAACCAGTAGGATCTGGTGAGCTCAGGGGGCAGGGGCGTGTCAGGCTGATTCAGCGAGGAGGAAGCGTGGCTTTGCTTTAGCCTTATTAGGTGGTGGTTCCGGTGGGAGCAACGCTGTTTCAGTTTGAAAGCCCGAAGCTCTGAGCATTCCCAGATGACATCTGTGGTTTTTCCAACACACATTTGGCCTCCTCGGTTCCTTGCAGTGCGTTGGTTATGCAATCACGACTTGGCAGGTTCATCATCCTGCGAAATCTGGACATTTTCAGCTCTGACATCTTAAAAATAGTTATTGAAGGTTTTATCAGAGTGGTTTATCATAAAGCAGAGCTGAGATTTTTTGTCACTGGCATGAAGAGAGTGACGACTTAGGAGGGGGCATAGTGTGGCGGAAGGAGGGCTGGGATGGACCAGACCAAGGGCCAGTTTTGGTTTCCTTTTCTCACCTGTTGCAGGACCTGAGTCCCCAGGGTTCAGTTTAATCTTCTGTAAAGTGGAGAAATAATGTGTATGTACCTTGCAGGGCAGTGGGGGGCGGGGGTTAGATATAAGGCAAGCTTAAGTGTTAAGAGATGGATTTAGTACATTTTGTGTAAATGTCTGAGCGTGCTGTGTGTTCTGAAGTGATGGTCACAGTGTAGAGGTGAGACTGGTTACAAGTTGACCGTGTATGGAGGGAACATCGCTCTCTTTCTAGCCCTCAACATAAGTCACACACATGCACACATACACACGTGCACACACACCTCATGAAGGCACGCGTGCGTTTCTTGGACAGCTTGACTTGACTTTTCTTCTTTTCTTTCTTTCCTCTTGATTTTTGAAAAGAAAAGAGCTTTTTAAAAAAGATTTATTTAAAAAAAATTTTTAGTAAAATGTTCTTCTTAGCAAAGTATCACAAGAATGGAAGAAAAAGTATCCAGTGTACACAGCCCTTTTATAAAACTAATTTATAGCTCTCAAATGAAAGCTACAACTTAATTCTAGCCTAAGAATATAGGGAGGAAGTGGGGAAAGAGAGTGGGGAAGGGCAGCTGGGTGGTGGGAGGGTGATTGGAAAGATCACCTATATGGTCTGTCTAACAAGGGTACAAGTGAACTTTTCTAGAACTAGAGTATAAATGTTTTAACACGATAACTAAGTAAATGACATAAAGTCTATATTAACCAGCTTGATGAAAGTATTTCAAATTGTATATGAAAACACTACACTTTACCCCATGTTTGCATTAATGTATACAACTATCATTTAATAAAAAAAAAAGAAAATATAAAGAGGAAATGATCATCATACGTTGAGGAATCAGAAAGAGTTTCATAAAAAAGAAGACACTGGAGACAAATCTTGGACACGTATTTCAACAGCATGAGGTGGAGGAAGAGGGAAGAGACAGTGTTTCAGGAGAAGGGACAGAATTAAGTGTAAAAAGAAAACCAAAGTCTCAGGGCCACCCCACCCCAACTCCTTATGCAAAAGAAGAGGCAAAAGTCTTAGGCACCTGTGAAGAACTGGCTTCATGGATTATTCATGAGGAAATTCCTTCCTAACCCCTACAAGCAAGAACAAGCTGATTGTACCAAATTGTACCTGTGTCTAGCACCTAAAACTCTAGCCTATCTGACTCCACAGTAGTAATGAATTATGGGTTCATCTTCACAGGTAACAGGACTAGATAGAATCAGTAATTCTTCCATCTACCGAGAGATATCTATATGATTGATGCTTCTTGCACTCTTTTTTGGGTAATATTCCCCTTATTTTATATAAATATAGATTTGTATGGCCTCAAAAGAATCTAAGTAATCACTTTGCCTCATCAGCCCTCTCCCCTGCCCCCTCCCCTCCTCTTCCTTATGTATGCCCTTAAATGCTGAAGATTCCAGCTTCTGTTTTGTAAAAACAGTCACAGCTTGTCTGCTGTTCATGTTTTTCTTGGGTATATTCTCAAAAACTTTAACTTAATAAACTTCCATTGATTGAGATTTTTGCCTCAGTCATTTGTGTTGATGCAAGTATAACATAAAAAATTAAAATCAAGATGATAAATTATTATCAAATACAGTAACTGGGATGGTGGGCAGGTTATCTTGTGAAAACACTTGATTAACTACGTGAAGATAGTACTTCAAGCTGTAAGACTGGTTGGATTAACCCATGAGAGGGTATAATGAAGAAAGGGATAGCACTTAGAACTAGAATTTGCAGAATGTCAATTTTTATGATGTAAAAAATAATGAGAAAGAGATACCAGACATTTGAGAAAATAAAACACCATTAAGGTAGAAATGGCTTCCAGAAATTGGTTAGTGATCATTAAATTATTTAGAGAAAGCTGGAAAATTATGTTTTGTTCCCTAGATATTGGAATAGCAGTTTAATAAAGGTGGGTGGTAGATCTGCAGAGTTTAAGTTGAATTGGTCAAGGACTGATATCAGCCTGGATAGAATACTGTTACCAAAATTTGTAATAAAAAGAAAAAATAGAGCATGGTCTCTATTATATCAGAAACAATTATCAAAAGTTAACTTTGACCCTCAGCAGTTACATTGCCTTTTACATTGAATGAAGTATAAAATAAAATCACTAAAAGATGAAAAGAGGGCATAATTCACCACACCTTTCTAAATCTTCTCAAGAGCCAAACATGAGTATAAATGACCAAATGGCTATGACAAGATTTAAAGAGAGAGAGAAGGCTAACTGTGACCTAGCAAATAGATTAGACTACAATCAAATGCTATGATCTGTGGGGGAAAAGCACAAATCTAATCACACTAGTAAAGCAATTCCTGTTTAAAAATAAGAAAAAAAGATGGGTTAAATCTGAAGGATGAAAATTTGTTTTAAATAGTATTTACTGATTATGGTAGGGTTCTGAAGAAATTGAGACCTCTAAATATCTTTTTATATGATATTAATGATAGGGTTTTAAGAAACCAGCACCTCTGAATATCCTTTTCTTTTTCTTTCAGTTATAGTATCTATTACCACCCAACAATGTTCATTGCCTGCTGCTCACGAGGGAGGCGATAGCCTGAGACAGCAGATGTTACAGCAGAGAAAGGGTTTAATATCACAGGCATCACGCAAGGAGATGAGAGGAATTTCTCAACGCTCCTTCCCTGAAAAATTGGGAGAAAGGGTATTTAAAGACTGTTCGGCAGACAAAAGGCTAGGTGATTGTGTCTGCACATTTGGTTGGGGACCGGTAGAAATTATCTTCCTTGGTGGAAGGATTTTTTTTTGCGGAGGGAGGTGTCACAAAAACCAGCTGAATCAGTTTCTCAGTGTAGGCTACTAGTCTGGGTGGATTAGCTAATCCACTGAAATGCAGGGCCTGGAAGATCTCAGAAACTACCTTTAGGTTTCAAAAAGGTGATGTTAACTACGGGGAAATTAAGGATTCTTATGACCACCAGCTATGTGACCCCAGAGTGGCAATTACAGAGAAGTGAATTATTATCAAGAAAGGAGGGGACAGTGGGTGATTATTACCTTCATTTTTAGCTGGGCCTGTGCCTTCATAGAGTTTTAGGCCTTTATCACAGTTCTCACCTTGTGATTTGCAGAGTGGTTCACATTTCCACCTTCCTTCCTTCATTCATTTCTACTTTTAGTATTTTATTGGAGACATATCAGAATAAAGTCAAGCTGTTTTGAATTATTATTGCCTTACTCTAAAATCTGAGATTATTTAACTGTATCTTCTTATACATATAACTGTAATATTTTGTCAATAAGCCATGAAACTAAATTGGCTTAAAATGAAAACATTGATTTTTATGGAATACTTTTCAAATACATTGTGATCGTGGCACTGTGATTATAAAACTTCCCACTCACATGCAAATAAACTTAGATTGGCATCTTCTAAACTCTTGTCTCTGATAAATATTTTCTTTTTTTTAACATTGATTTAAATATGATTTAAAATAATCCCTTCCTTTATATCAACATTCTCAGTGTGATGCAGGCTACCAAAAATGATTCTTAGTTAGTAAAATAACACATAGCTATTTTCTTTCAAAATTTAAAAGATAAAACTTAAATCTTAAAAATTAAGTTAAAAAATGTTCCCAATATTGCTTAAAAATTAAGATTAAAAAGTGTTGCTAATATTGCTTAAAAATTAAGATTAAAAAGTGTTGCTAATATTGCTTTAAAATTAAGATTAAAAAGTGTTGCGAATATTGCTAGCAGATGAACCTTTTATATTGAGTGGAGAGAGAAAAGGAAGTTTGAATTAGTATTGCAAGCATCAAAGTAGAAAATAAGTGACAAGTAAAAATGCAGAGAGAAAATAGTCTGTAGGTTTTGGTGATTTAGAAGGAATCTTGTGATAGCATTTTAAATTCAGATGGGTAAGGGCTAAAGTGGGCCACAAGCTAGGCAGTTGTCTATGAATTGTCTATAGGGAAAAGCAAAGCTTTGCACTCTGTTAAGGAGAGAAATAAGAACAAGCAAAAAGAAAATAAACAAATGTGCTCAGAAATCAGACTCAAGCATATTGGGGATTGCTAGCAGAGCCATTTCCATCTATTCTGCCAAATAAGAGAAACGTAAATAATTTAGTTCAAAGAAGAAACCAATTAAAAATATACCAAGTATTTTTATGACTTTATCATAAAAAGATAGTCTTTATCATCTCTCTAGATTTTGTTTTGGATGATTACTTTTAATTTCTAAATTTACATATTTTGATGAATAATCAGTACTGGAACTCAGCTCCAGCCACTCTCAAGTATGGTTTGAGAAGAGTGCTCTTGCAAACCCGCACAAAAAGTAAACAACCCAGAGTGGGACAGTGGGAAATGATGAAATAAAATACGAAAGACAAAGACGTGAGAGACAGAGGTGGAATTGAGAGGCAAAGATGGGATCGGGAGGACTGGGATATGTTTCTTTATTACCAGCTCCCAAGTGCCCGAACAGTTTTATTTTTAAGGAGGTGGTACAAAGTTTTTTGTTAAGGAAGTAAGAGACATTTTCAACTTAATTATGAGATGAGAAATAGGCACAAATTCCCAGGTAAACAATGTGTTATTTACTGTGTGACCTCTGAAATATGGGCAATAATACTTATCTACAAGATTAGCTGGAAAATGTCCATGACTTCTTCGAAATGCAGCTGTGAGGTTAAAAGCTAAAGTTTTAATGAAAACATGTTTTTCTTCTGCTGGGTTAAAAGTTGAAGCTTAGAGAAAACATGTTATCTGTTGAGGAGGGCCAGTAAAGGTGGGTTCATCCCTTGGATGTTCTCCCAAACTGTGGGGGCCCTGCCACCTCACAGCTCACACTCTACAGTTCCTGCCCACCCAGACCCAGAGGGAGACATACCCATCTGTAACCCTGCAAGCAGTCCAACCAAAGTTTGTTCCACTTCCTATCTTGGAAATGATCGTGTAATCCAGCTCTAGCTCCACTTATCTTTGGTCTGAGAGCAATATTCTCTAACCAGAGATGCAGAGATAGTGCCTATCCGCTCCCCAGAGGCAGACTTCATTTTTGGTTGTGGACCCAGAAGTGTGTGACTTATTTTCAAACTAAGTCCTACTCTGGGGTCAGAGCTGCCTGGCCAGGATTCCACTGGGGAACACAGAAGGAATCCTCCCAGAGAACCAAGAGAAGTTAAACCCATCTGTGCACTCAAACTCACCTTTCTGACTGGTAACAAGCCTGCAACCTGTTAGCCCTGAAACTAACCCTCATCTAAGCACTGGTATTACTTACCATGGTCTTGGAGGCCGTTCAGTTCACCCAAGGACTAGATAGGAACCACACCTTCTTGAATCCCAATAATAGCTTAGGAACCACAGATCTCACTGAATCAGTAGCAAACTGCATGAACTGACTCCAGCCCCACTCAAGTACAATCCCCTTAGCCTGGGACCCAACAAGAGAATGTCTTTACCTAACTAGTAAAGACTGGAAAACACATTTGTTTCTGTAAATACACAGACACTAACATAAGGCTATATAGATAAAAAAGAATCAGCTAAGCATAAAATCACTAAAGAAAATAAAGTTTGAGTAATTGGCACCCAAGAAAAAGAGATTCACAGATTGTCTAAAAAAAAAGTTCAAAATAATCCTCTTAAGGAAGCTCAGTGAAATACAAGAAAATACATAACTAAACAAAAATTTATAAAACAACCAATGAAAAAATATAAGTGTAATAAAGAAATTGAAATCATAAAATGAAGCAAACAAAACTTCTGAAGGTGAAAAATACGAATTGACAGAACTAAAAATTTCAGTACAGAACATCAGTCTCAGACTCGATGCAGAATAAAGAACAAGGAAAACGGAAGATAAGTCATTTGAAATTAATTAGAGTGAAGGAAAGAAAAAAGAATAAGAAGGAGTGATGAAAGCATAAGACTTACGGGATCAAGTTTATAAATACAATTATGCATCTCATAAGGGTGAGGACATGTTCTGAGGAATATGTTGTTAGGTGATTTTGTCATATGAACCTCATAGACTTCACGATCCTACATATATAACCTACTGGACACCTAGGCATGATGGCATTGCCTACTGCTCCCGGGTTACAAACCTGTACAATGTGTTACTGAACTGAAGGAAATTGTAAAGGAATGATTTTTGTGTATCTAAACATATTGAAACATGACAAGGTAGAGTAAAAATACAGAATTATAATTTTATGAGACCACCGTCATATGGATAATCTGTTGAGATGCTGTTCTGTGGTGCATGACTGTGTACAAATTATGGAAGTCCCAGAAGAAGAAGAGAGACAAAGATACAGAAAGCTGAAAGAGATACTGGCTGAAAACTTCCCAAATCTTGAGAAGGTATGGACATCCAGATTCATGAGGCTCAAAGGACTGAAGCAAGACCAACCTAAGGAAGAATGCTCAGAGACACATAATCCTCTAATTGTTAAAAGTCAAAAACAAAGAAGTTCTTAAAAGAAACGAGAGAAAAGACTTGTTAAATACCAGGGACCTCCATAAGGGCACCAATAGATTTGTCAGTAGAAAGCTGCTTGAAAGGGAGTGGATGCCATATTCAAAGTTCTAAAAGAAAAAAAAAAAAAAAGAAACAACCGACCAAGAATACTAAATCCTGCACGTCTGTCTTTCAGAAATGAAGAAATCAAGAGGAGTTTATCACCATGAGATCTCCTTTACAAGAAACGCTAAAGGGAGTCTTCAAGTTGAAACAAAAAGACACTACAATATGAAAACAAATGAAAATATATAATTCACTCAAAAGGTACGAGTATATTCAAACTCAGAATATTGTAACACTGTAAGGATTCTATGTTAACTATTAATTTTAGTATAAAATTTAAACAAAAATATTAAAATTAACTGTACCATCAAAATTTGATAATGTCTACATCACAGGAAGAGATGTAAAGTGTGACATAAGTGTTCTAAAATACGGGTGAGGGAAAAATAAAAGTATAGAGTTTTTGTATATAATTAAGTTCTTATCAACTTAAAGTATTATAACTATAAGAAATTTTATGCAAGCCCCATGGTAATAAGAAAAATACATCCTCTAGTAATACATAGAAGTCAGAGAAAGGAATCAAATGATACTACTACAAAAAAAAAATTATATCACCAAACATTACCAAGAAAAGACAGCAAAAGAGGAAGAAAGAAACAAAGGAACCATAAAACAGTCAGAAAATAATGGAAAAATGACAATAGTGTTGTCACCCAACCAGGTTCATCTGCCTGATGCCCAAGAGGAAGCCAATACCTGGAGACAGCAGGTGTATAGCAGAGAAACAGTTGATTCTACATAGTGCTAAGTGGGGAGATGATGGAATTTCTTAAATCCTCCTCCCAAGAATTGAGGACACAGGGCTTTTAAAGGTAGTTTGACAGGCAGAGGATTAGGTAATTAAGTTTGCTAATTACCTAAATTTGGGGTAAAATTACAGCGGTTTGGAAATAATCTTGTTTTGCTTAGCTCTTGGAGTCATGACTTCAATAGTCAGTTTCTTGGTATGGGCCACTGGCCTGGGTGGGTTAGCCATACCCCTGGAATGCAGGACCTGGAAGATATCTTAGAAACTACGTTTAGGGGTCCAGAAGGTGATGCTATTTATGGAGAAAAGTTAAGAATCTTAGCAACTACTAGCTATGTGGAAAAAGTTTACATCTTAGTAACTACCAGCTGGAAACAGGGGACAATTACTTTGTTACCAAGCAAACAAAGAGACAATTACTGATTATTTTCATTACTTTTAACTAAGCCTATTCCTTCGCAAGGTTTTGGAGGCCCTTACCCTATTTCTAGCCTTGCTCCTCAATTTGTACAGGTGGTTTCAATAGTATATCCTTAGCTATCAGTAATTATATTAACTGTAAATTGATTAGATTATGTAATCAAAAGACACACAATGGCTGATGAATTAAAAAAAAAAAAAAACAACAATGTCCTGCCTGTAAGAGACCCACCTTAGCCTTAAAGACACACACACTGAAAGTGTGAAAGGAAGATATGGAAAAATATGTTTCACATATTGTGAAAAGAGCAGGAGTGGCTATAATTATATCAAATAAAATAGACTTTATGTCAAAATCTCTCACAAGAGAGAGGTAAGCAGGTAACTATTTAATGATAAACAGGCTAATTAATCAAGAAGACATAACAATTTAAAATAAATATCCATCCAATATTAGAGTACAAAAGCATATAAAACAATTAACAATTCAGAAGGGCAAAATAGACAGCAATAATATAACAGTAGGAGACTTGACTACCCCACTATTAACAATGGATTGTTCATTCAGAAAAACAATCAATAAAGAAACAGTGGACTTGAATAACACTGTGTATCAAATGGAACAGACATATACATAGAGCAGTGGTTCTATGCCGCGGCCCTTTTATATAGTTCCTGTGGGTCGTGACCCACAGGTTAAGAACCACTGCTATAGAGTGTTCCATCCAACACAGGATGTACTTTTTAAGAGTACACAGAACATTTTCCAGGATATACTATATTTTCAGCCACAAAACAAGTCTTCACAAATTGAAAAGGACTGCAATCACCTCAAGTATCTTTTCTGACTACAGTGGTATAAACTGAGAAATCCATAACAGGACAAATTTTGGCAAATTCACAAACATATGCAAATTAAACAACAGACTCCTAGACAACAAATGAGTCTAAATGCTACTCCTTCTCAAAGTCACCCAAAACTTAAAGAGAAGAAAACACTTCCAAATTCATTTTATATTACCTTGATACTAGAGCCAGACAAAAACACTACAGGAAAATCAAACTATTGGTCCAAACCCCTGATTTAAAAAATACAAAAATTCACAACAAAACGCTAAGGAACTGAATGCAACAGCACATGAAAGGCCCACACACCATGATCAGCGATGACTTGTCCTTGGAATGACGGTTTAGCACACACACAGTTATAAGGACAACACCCTGACAGTCATCTCAATAGATGTAGAAAATGCATCAGACAAAATGCAGCATTCTTCCATGATTAAAAACATTCAACAAATTAGGCACACAGGGAATGCAACTGACCATTAAAAAAAAAATAAAGGCTGTATTTGACATACCCATAGCTCTAACATCATTTCCAACACCAAAAAGCTGAAAGCTTCTCTTCTAAAATCAAGAATAAGATGAGGGTTCCCATTCTTACCACTTCTATTCAACACTGTACTAGACATCCTAGCTAAAGCAATTAGGCAGGAAAAACAAAGCAAAGCCATCTATCTTAGTCAGTTTGGGCTACCACACACAACCAAACAGCTCAGGCTGAATAACGTGCAAACAATAGAAATTTGTTACTCACAGTTCTATGGGCCGGGAAGTCCAAGATCAAGGTTCCAGCAGATTCCATGTCTAGTGAAGGCCCATTTCTCACAGGTGGCACCTCGGATGTGTCTTCACACTGGTTGTGGCAGTGACTCTTGAATGTGACACCTAAGATGGGCAACAAAAGCATATATATATATATATATATATATATAATTATCACTTTGTGTCTTGCATTTAGGCAATTTTTGTCAATTAAATATTTCAAAATTTAAATACTTCAACAAATCAAATCATAAACTAGATTTTAATATACTGTAAGTATGCTCAAAAGAGCCAGGTTTACAAGAGTATATCAGATTTTTTGTTTACCTATGAATATATTTACATTTTAGAATAATCAGATAATTCACATCATTTAGTGATCAAGAAATATAGATTTACATGTATTTTTTTTTTATTTTGAGCCCAATCTAAGGGGCTGATAAGATATACAGCTATGATTTTGTTGCCTAAATATTTGAAATGACCAGTATGGCATTTTCTTTCTTAAATTGATACATTATAGATATACATATTTTTAAGATACATGTGATATTTTTATACATTCATATAATATGTAAAAGTCAAATCAGGTTAATTATAATAACCATCACTTCAGATATTTATATTTTTGTGCCACAAAACTTCAAATTATTTTCAAATGTACAATAGATCATTAACTATAGTTATCCCAGTTATCTATGGAACACTGGGTCTTATTTCTTCTATACACCAGTGTGTTCTTATGCATTTATTAACCTGTTTTTTTTTTTTTTTTTTGAGACAGAGCCTCAAGCTATCCCCCTGGGTAGAGTGCCATGGCATCACCGCTCATAGCAACCTCCAACTCCTGGGCTCAAGCGAGTCCCCTGCCTCAGCCTCCCAAGTAGCTGGGACTATGGGCGCCCACCACAACGCCGGGCCATTTTTTTGGTTGCAGCCATCATTGTTGTTTGGCGGGCCCTGGCTAGGGATTCGAACCCGCCACCTTAGGTGTACGTGGCTGGCGCCTTAGCCGCTTGAGCCACAGGCGCCAAGCCCATTAACCTGTCTTGATCCTCCTCCAAACTCTGCCAATATGGTATTCTCTTCAACCCAGGTCTTTGTGTCTTCTATTAGAAAATTGTGGCTTTTGAACATAATGAAAACTTATAAATGTTGAAATACTATTCCTTTACAGAAATATAGGGATTGGGGTAAACTAGTTTTGGATGGCCCTTAAAATTATAAAACCGAATGAGAGGGCAATAAAAAAGATGTTAGTTAAGTAATAGAAATTCTAGATTATTTTCAAAGACTAAAGACTTACAATAAAAGTCTATATTGTCAAACACTGGGCAAAAAACTATTGTATTTCAATTTCTGTATTACACATAAGAAGGCGAACATTGTCAGGATGAAAAGGTTGAAAAATAGGAATCTTTTTATAACATGCTGTGGGTGGCTCACAATTATTTTTCAGTAAAGTCTTTGTGTAAACTTTACAAACTGTCTTTGGCATTTTATTGGATATGTTCCTTTTCAAAAGTTTGCAAAAACATTTTGTTTTGTTTGGAAGAATTTAAGTTTTTGGCTCTGACAGTTTCAATGGATTAGGATCCAGGATGGATTTATTATATAGAAATAACTTAGTACAATAAATGTTTCCCCCATTTTTTGGTGTTCCTGAGAGATTTAAAAAATAGTTGCAGACAAGTACTTTATATGCCACTGAATAACATCACATTAGAAAATCCCAGAAGAAAATCAATGATCTTCATGGTCCAAAAAGTGTTAGATGACAGAGTAAGGCATAGCAGAGGTGGGCTGTGTGGTCATTTCTCTAAGATGCATCTGCTTGCTAAGGAAAGGAGCCCACTGTCTCTTGTTCCACCCCCAAATCTTCTGGCCCTCCCATAGAAATCTTTTTCTATTTCTAAATTGTAATGGTAACGTGTCAATGTTCTCTATTTTGCACTAACTTTGAATGATAATAGGCAACACTTATAGGTCCTATTAGTTATAGTAAAGAAACGGAGTTTGACTATAGCATTTCACACTAACATACAAAGTGTAAAACAAAGAGATTCAATTACATTCCCTAATGAATGTTAATAGTAGTTAATGGAAAACCACAGAGTAATTCAGTGGCCCATGTACACGTGATAGTCACGGCAATAACTACTCACAATTGAGATCATGTAGATAAAAAGCACAAACTGGGTTCATAGAGGTGGAAAAACAGGACGCACTCAAATTCTGAGGAGTAGTAATGGCATCATCTTTGTCCACTTTGGAGAAGAAATAGACATCGATTAAAAGTTTTCTATATAAGTAGTGACCTTGATCAAAAATTCTATATGAAAGAATTGTTCTAGTCGCTTAAAGCCCTAAAGACAAAGACTGATTCTTACTTGAACATGCCCAGAAAGTGATTTAAGACTTGCAAAAAAGAATTGCAAGCAAAAGTTTTCTCTGACTCACAAATCCTGGAAATTAACTGTTTTTGTTTTTTTCTATTTCTCCTGTGAACTTCCATAAGGCTACATTGACACTGTAGTCCTGGATGAGACTAAGGATCAAATGTAGAAGTCTTGGTATATTGTTTCATTTACACTTTCAAGTGTATTCTTTTGTTTACTTTGGTCAAACAAAAACTCAGCAGGACTGGTTTCCTAACATCAAAACTTCAAATACAAAAGGTAGCAGGGTTTTTGCTTTTCATCATTCTCTTGAGAAGTTTTCTGATCATGCCACAGTCTTTGTTACTTTTTAGACATTCTGCCTTGTTATTTTACTTACACAATTGTTCAGACAGTCCACAGGAAAGAGGAAATATGCTTAACTTTACTCAGAAGGCTACTAAACGTCTCCAGTTTACCATGACATCATGCTCGTTCACATCTTACATTTGTGAGGAATTATGGATCTCACTTCCTTTCTTAGAAGCATTCAGCCTTGCTAAGGAGAGGGCTAAGAGCAAATTTTCTATTTCAGGAGTCTAGATTTCTGGGATTTATTGACACCTTTATATCTTTTCCTACATCTGCCTTGAGACTGACTACAATCTCTGATACTGCAACATGGTTGGGAGTGGAAATGGACAAACAATGGCGTGTGGAGTATTAGAAATAAAATGGAAACGTATTGCAAGGAAGGCAAAAATTGGAAACTTGTGCCAGTGTCACATTGTGGCAAAGGACAAAGCGACCCAGCTTTTGAAAATCCCAGGAATACATTCATCTCTGCTCATTTAGATTGCTAAGTGAAGGGAACTAAAGATCACTTTTAACTTTGACAAAGCTATATAAAATTCATGAATTCCAGGACCCTGAATTTGGATAAGAACATTTGCCCATGATCCAGCCTTCCAACTTAGTGTAAGAAATATCAGAAACCAATGGGGAGGAAATGTTTCTTTTCATCTCTTAAAATAGTTTTACTACATTATATCTAATCCTAGATTTTGCTTCATTTGTATTATCAAAGTAGGAAAGGTGGGGGTTAATTAAATCTGCAGATCCACTGAGTCTGTGGATACCCCTCACATGATTTTAAAAAACGCTAAGTCCATTATTCCTCTGCCCCTTTCTCTGTTCCTCCATCTGAGACTCTAGTCAAAGGTAAACTAGATCTCCTCACTGTAGTATTCATGTATCTTCACCTTTATTATCCACTTGTTTCCCCCTCTGTGCTACATGCTGTAAAATTTCTTATTTAATACTCAGTTCATTAATTTTATCTTCTTTATGCCCAATCAGATGTCAAATGCTTTATTATTTTTTTCGTACTAAATCATAAACACACAGATCATGTATACATTAATGCATTCATGGGATACAATGTGCTGATTTCATATAGAATTAGGAATGCTTACATCACACTAGTTAATATATACCTCATCTCGTTTAATTAATTATTAAGACATTTATACTCTATACTAATAGATCCAACATTTACCCTGCATTATGCACTGTAGGTGTGATCCCACCATTCCCCCTCCCTCAATCTGACTTCCCCCTCCCATCCCCCTCCTCCCTCCTTCATCTTGGGTCATAGTTGTGATCTATTCTTCATATGAAAGTGTGAGTGATTGTAAATTTGTTTCATGATTGTACTGAGTACATGGGATATTTTTTCATCCATTCTTGAGATACTTTACTAAGTAGGGTATGTTCCAGCTCCATCCATGTAAACATAAAAGAGACAAAGTCTCCACCTTTTTTAAGGCTGCATAGTTTTCCATGGTATACATATACCACAATTTATTAATCCATTCATGGGTTGATGGGCACTTGGGCTTTTTCCATGACTTAGCTATTATGAATTGAGCTGCAATGAACAATCTGGTGCAAATATCTTTGTTACAAAGTGATTTTTGGTCTTTTGGATATACACCCAGTAGAGGAATTGCAGGATCAAATGGCAGGTCTACTTTTAGATCCCTGAGTATTCTCCATACTTCTTTTCAAAAAGAATGAATTAGCTTGCACTCACACCAGCAGTACAAAAGTATGCCCTTTTCTCCATATCCATGCCAGCATCTCTGGTTTGGGGATTTTGTTATGTGAGCCACTCTTATGGGAGTGAGATGATATCTCAAAGTAGTTCTGATTTGCATTTCTCTGCTGATTAAGGATCATTTTTTCATGTGTCTGCAGGCCATATACCTATCATCTTCAGAGAAGCTTCTGTTCAAGACCCTTGCCCATAATGAAATGAGATTACTTGTTCTTTTCTTATTAATAAGTTTGATTTGGATTCTGGTTATCAAACCTTTGTCAGATATTTATTTTCTACAACACTATTTGTTCTACTTGTAACTCAGTTATTAGGTCATGTATTGGACACTT
>CAUYQV010108274.1:0-12858 GCA_963574575.1 Galagoides demidoff
CAAACAACAATAATGGCTGCAACCAAAAAATGGCCGGGCGTTGTGGCGGGCACCTGTGGTCCCAGATACTTGGGAGGTGGAGGCAGGAGACTCGCTTGAGCCCAGGAGTTGGAGGTTGCTATGAGCTGTGATGCCATGGCACTCTACCCAGGGGGATAGCTTGAGGCTCCGTCTCAAAAAAAAAAAAAGATGTAAAGTCTTCATCTTTCCTTATGGCTGAATAGTATTCCTCGGTATACATTAAAGTTTTTTTTTTTTTTTTTTTATCAAATTTGGGGAGTTTTAGGCTATTGTTTTTCAAATGTTCCTTCTTCTCTGTAATCTTTCTATGAGGTTCCCACTATGAATATGTTGGTATAAATCTCTAAGGTTCTGTTCATTTGTCTTTATTCTTTTTTCTGCTTCTTCGGCTGGATAATATCAATTGATCCATCTTCAAATTCACTGATTCTTTCTTTAGCTTACTCAGATATGTTATTGAAGTTTTCAACTTCAAGATTTTGATTCATTCTTTTTCATAATTACTAATTCTATTAATGTTTTCTTTTTGGTAACTCACTTTTCTCATGCTTTCTTTCAGGTCTATAGACACAATTTTCTTTAATTAAATGAACACTTTAAAAATAGATGTTTTAAGGCTTTTGTCCAGTAAGTTAAATTTCTTGGCTTCCTCAAGGATGGTTTTTATCAATTGGGTTTTTTTCCTGGTGAATAAACTATACTATCTGGGTTTTTTTCATACATGATAGTTAGTTTTATGTGTCAACTTGACCAAATGATGAGGTATTCAGATATTTAGCTAAAAATTATTTTTTGTTTTGTCTATGAGGGTATTTCTGGATGAGATTAGCATTTAAATCAAAGGAATGAGTAAAGCAAAATGCTTCCTTGATGTAGATGGAGATGACCTAATCCTAGATAGAACAAAAAGGCAGATGAAAAGAGAATTTGCTCTCTGCTTGACTGCAAGAGCTGTGACATTGGTTTTTCCTGTCCTCAGACTAGAATTTATGCCAATAGCACTCCTGGTTCTCAGGCTTTTGAATGCAGACTGGAAATACACCACCAGCTATCCTGGGGCCCCAGCATACAGCAGGCAAATCATGGGACTTCTCGGCCTACATAATGGCATAAGCCAATTGTAGAATATATGTATGTATGTGTGCGTGCACATGTCTATATAGAGTGTGCCAAAAAAATGTATACACATTTTAAGAAAGGAAACAACTGTATTAATTTGTAATGCTCAAATCATGTTTGACTTCTGCAATTATAAGAGGTGTTCAACATGACTTGTATTCATCTTTTGTTCTCAGTGTATTTTCAGCATTACAATTTACACTGTATTAAATTTAAACTATATTAAAGTTGTAATACTCAATATATACCAATAACATTTGTTGTCATATATACTGTATCTTGTATCTCTTATAATTGGAGAAGTAAAATGTGACTTGAGTATTACAATTTTAATACAGTTTATTCCTTTCTTAAAATGTATATAATTTTTTTTAGACCCTCTGTGTGTGTGTTTGTATGTGTGTGTGGTTGGGTGTATACACACATACCCCCTATTGGTTCTGTTTCTCTGGAGAACTCTAATATACCATGTCTTGTAACTTTCGTTGAAAATTGGACATTTTAAATAATGTAACAAGGCAACTAACTCCAGGAATTGGATTTTCCTCTCTTCTCAGGGTTTGGTGTTGCCGCTGTCTGTTGTTGTCATTGGCTTGTTTAATGGCTTCCCTGAACAAATTTTGTAGAGTATACATTCTTTGTCATGCGTAGCCACTGAAGTCTCTGTCCATTTAGCTTAGTAGTTACCTAATCCTTGAAAATAAATTCTCTTAAATGCTTAGGACCAATAAGTCTCCCACACACTCAGCCAGACAGTACACAATTCTACCTTAGGTTTTATTGCCTACTTGTGTAGAGCCTCAAAATTAACCAGAAGTGAAAGCATAGGGTGCTCTCAGGCCTTTCATGAGCATGCACGCATGCCTGGGTGCACACAGCTCCATGCATGCACAAGGCCTTCTAGGTTCTTAGGAATATGTTGGCACTTTTCAAGGCCCCCTATGGACACCTCATTCCTCAACTTTTAGTTTAAGCTTTTTGATTAGCCTATTGTTCGCCCCCAGCTGTTATCCACTGCTTCAGTTTTCCACAATGTTAAACAATTGTTGATTATTTTTGACAAATATCTCCAGGGAAAAGGCTGTTTGTGTTGAGTGACCTCTGAGTCAAGTCCATAAAGGCAGCCATGAGATTGACTAGGGGTCTTCTGAGGAGCTAGTAGGAGTGTCAGATAGTGACAATTCTCTGAAGATGGGGCTTTGAAAAAGCTCCAGTTCTATTCCATCCTTTCCTGTGGTTGTCAGGCTGCTGGTTCTTCCCCAGATCTGGGAGAGTGGGGCGTAGGAGAATAAGACAAGTTAAAACACCACAGAACTCACTGTTCTCAGCGACATTCAATCGGTTTTCTTTAGTAAATGCTCCTGATAGTTCCAAGAGCCCTTACAGTTAATATCCAGAGTTCTGAAAAAGGTGATTTGGACAATTTGACACTTTGCCAACAATTTTTCTCATTGCTTTTATGGAGGAAAGGATTTTTCTGAGGTGTTCAGTCTGCCATTTTCTCCATCTTTTAAAATCTAACCTTCTAAACCCCAACCTCAGATAGCCTGTAGTGTCACTTTTGCCACAGTCTACTACTACTGTGGCAGTTATAAATGTATATTAATTTTAAGAAAACAGACCTGTTTTCCAGCTCTTTATGGGGGAGTGGCTAGGTTCTAGAAGAGAATATGGGACTAGAAATATTTTTGTGGTCATTTGGGAAAATACAATCTGCCCTCTAAACATAAAAATTCACAACTCTCCCAGATGCAAAATTCCTAAATTTTCCTCAAGAACCTCTAAAATCTTATCTGCATTTTACCTTCATAAAAGATATCAAAACTAGAATTAGACAGGGCCCAAATTCTACCTACTCACTTGCCCTACAAATTTGGAAAAGTGACTTAATTTCTGTGAACCTCCATTTTTCATCTATAAAACATAGGTAATAACACCTACCCTGAAGGGATATTGTCAATATTAAATTAGATACTATAGAAATAAAAATTCTAGTGAATGGCAGTTTGTCAATAACTGATAGCTATTCTTTACAACTCTTGCCACATCTAATAGAGTTTGACATATACTATGTTTTTATTGCACTCATGACGTTTGGCTAACTTAATTCTTTTCAGCAGTGGGGAGTTATGATTTACACTATCTAGAGAATTTTACTGAGAAGTCGATGAACTTGCCCTTAACTGGCTTCAAACAAGTATTAAACAACCGAGAAGGCGCTATCTAAATTAGATAGAATTACGAGGAGCATTTCATGGGCTTTTATTTTTTGAGACAGAGTTTCAGATTGTTACCCCAGGCTAGAATGTATGCCACAGCTCACAGCAACCTTAGACTCTTGGACTCAAGTGATCCTCTTGCCTCAACCTCTCAAGTAGCTGGGACTACAGGTGCCCACCACAAAGCCCAGCTAGCTTTTCTATTTTTTATTTTTTTTTGGTAGAGACAGGATCTTGCTCCTGCTCAGGCTGGTCTTGAACTTCTGAGCTCAAGCTATCCACCCACCTCGGCCTCCCAGAGTGCTGGGATTACAGCATGAGCCACCTGCACCGAGCCTTCACCGGCTTTTAAATGCCCGTTTGCAACATTGCCTTTGGGAATTTAAGCGTAAGACAGCAGAAACTTTATATGTTGTCAATTCCATGTGTTACTGTATTTTAGTTTTTGCTTTTGCATTCAGGCAGGACTGACATGTGATGATGACTTTAGTGATGACAGTCTAAATAGTCTGACTGCCTTCTAGCTAGTGTTTATGGGTACATAACCCAGATATGATACACATGACTCACCAAGCCATACAAATCACTGGTATTTTATGTCAAGCCAAGATTTTTCTTTTGGCATTGCATGTTTCAAATACTCACATTGTTCCCTTTAACCTTTTCATGCTTTTGTTGTGATTGACAACACAAAAGAGTTTTGTGTTTCTTGCCTACTTAGATAAAGGTCAGTACTTCTACTGTCCTCCAAGAAATGTGCATACAGTTCATTAAAATTTCAGATGCATGTATTTTATTAATTAGTATAGCATGAACAGCAAATTATTTCTAACAGTTATTTATAGTAGCACTTATGTGATATATATGCAAATATGCAACACAGTTGTCCCCTCTTCTCTGCAGTTTTGGTTACCTACAGTCAACTGCAGTCCAAAACTCTTAAATGGAAAATTCTAAGCATCATTTGCTTCTGACCTCCAATCATTGATATTGTCATGGCTCAATTATCTAGGATCACCCAAAGTAGATGACTCTTCTTCTGACATACTGTCAGAAGGTCAATGGTGGCCAAACGTTGCATCACAACACCTGTGTTATTCACCTCACTTCATCTCATCTCATGTCATCACATGAAGAACCATGAGTATAGTACAAGATGTGAGGTGGGTGAAGAGAGAGAGATTACAGTCATATCACTTTTATTGTTATAATTGTTAGATTTTTATCATTTAGTTATTGTTCATCTCTTACTGTGCCTAATTTATAAATCAAATTTCTCATAGGTATGTATAGGAGAAACATAGTGTATATTGGGTTCGGTACTATCTGAGGTTTCAGGCACCCACTGGGGGTCTTGGAATGTATCTCTGTGAGTAAATGAGGGAGACTGCTATATATTTTTTGCATTCCCCTCCATCTTTAATGGTTTTTGATGCATAGTAGATTCTTAATCAATACTTGTTTTGATAAATTGTTCTTCCAGGGTGAGTGCTTATGATTTATACCATCTATAGGGTGAATTTGTCATTGTAGGTAGAAATTATTGGTTTGGCTCATCAATATAGAGTCTACAGAGTCTACAGTTGTAATATAATAGCCATAATATTTTTTTATTTCAAATTAAAGAGAGGGTACAAACATATGAGGGAGATTGGTGTGCTCTCACTGTGCCCATTAGGTGAGAATACACCAATCTCCCTTTGTTCTCCCCCAACTCCCCACAGTCGTAATTTTTTAATTAAATACTTATTGTGAGACTGTAATGTAGCAGTCATAAGACTAAAATTAGCTATAGTCCTATTCCAAATGACTATTCTCATTTACTTGGAAGACTACCAATATAGACCATTAAATTAAATGAAGAAAATTCAGTAGCAATACAAAGACTGAACACATGAAGTGTATATATTTCTTTCATAGGTCCGTGGGCAAGAACAAACCTAAATACTGTCTGATAGAAGTAGAATCCATTTTTGGTAAATGTTTTCTCAATTTCTTTTACCCCATCTCACCAATGCATGTCAAGTTAACTTGCTTTCCAAATTTTAAAACTTTTCTTTGCATGGAGTCACAAGACTTATATATCAAGATTTAAACATCTGCCTTAGATAAGAACTACCATCTTAGCAGGGTAGGACAAGGCAGAAATGATTTAGTAGATATGGTCTTCAGCCTTCAGATGTGCATAGAGTGTGAATGGACAAGAAAAAACCAATGAGGTTCTTGGAGACTATTTCAGGGGGCAGCAGGTATTCACCTGAAACTGAACCACTTACGCAAGCTTCTGTTTTACCTATACTTAATATGGCCTTTCCTATAAGGTACTTCTTGCTACATTTTACTATATTTACCAAGAAAGGTTGCTTGATGAGTCATTGGCAAAAAATATCCAAATATAGTTCCCAGAAAATGAAAACAGAAGCCTCAATAACAAGAGCTCTTTAAAAGGCCACAATCCTGCCACCAAAATGTAATCACTCTATGTCATTTAAAGCTGAAAGCGAATTTCACTTCTTCTTTAAGGATACATGAAACTGATGAGAACGGATATTTTTTCCTACTTGTGCTTTCCTAAAATCTCTTCTCTATACTGCAGCAAGAGCAAAACATAAATCAGATCACGTCTGTCCCCTACATAAAAATCTCCAGTGGTTTTCCATCACACTTAGAATAAAATGCAAAAGAGTTCTTACTGTGGCCTCTAGGCAGCCTTGCCTACATCTCACTCTCTCTCCATTTCTGTCTGTTCCTCGACATGCCAAGCTCATTTCCATCCCAGGCACTTGCTTGGGACGCAATTCCCCAAGATCTTCCAAGACTCTCCTGTTACTCAGGGCTCCCCAGCTGCCACCCACCTACAGCTTTCTCTGACCAATCCCTCCTAACCTCTCCGCTAGCCCCTCTCCCACCCTGGCTGCCCCTGACATTTCTGGGCCTACATTTATAGAACATATCCTGTTTGTTTTCCATTGATCCCAGGTGAACTCCAGGAAAATGACCTCTTTTCTTCAGCACAGATCTCCAGCATCTACAGCAGGTAAGGCATATTTCAGGGGCTTGCAACCTATTGATTAAATAAATGCTTGGTGAATCAAGTCCTGTAATGTAAAATTATAAATACTGTAACATATGAAATACAGAAGTGGAGCTTGGGGTCCTTCTTTTGATGGACTGTAAGAAGAACAGTCTGGAGTTTAGATTCAGAACTGAACAGTCCCCTTTGGTGCAGATGGCATAAAGAAGAAAATACACAAAAAGGGTTGCCTGGTGGGGGAGGCAGAACTTGACCTCAGAGGGTCCTCATCTCCCCTCAGCCCTTTCTAGATCGTGTGTACATTCCCATAGTCTCTTGCTAAGCTGAAGGACTAGAAGCTAAGACAGGTCTTGAAAAGAATGATTTTGCCCCTGTTAACTGGCAACTTTAGTGTGGACCTACAAGATTGCATAAAACATTGAGCAGATAGTGTCAAATCATTTACAATATGTTGTGATTAAAAATAAACTGTGTACTTAAAAGTAACAGTTACATTTTCTTGTGTATCTACACATCGTAATATCAGGCAATATGGTACGTACATTATGTGGAGGATTCAGGGATTTTTTGTTTGTGCAAGGCGGGTAATTATTCCCTGTTCCAAAGGGGAAAACCAAGTCTGAGAGAGGTTGAATAACTAGTCCACAGCCTAGACAGGGCAGAGAGAGCATTTGAGCTTATTTGATCCATTGCAGTGGTCAAGGGGTATCCTCTTTGACTCCCTTATATTTAAAATGCTTAAAAATTATTATTGTTTTGGATGGCTTCAAATGAAACAAGCATGCTCTTTCTCTCCACCCATCCCTAATGTGCTGACATTTATACTAACATTACCAGCCTGGCAACTCTGCAGGGGCTTAAGTTTTCGGTTTCTGTTGCTAACCTGAATCCTTTACACTCCCTGCTGCTGGTTACAAAGAGGTCCCTGCCATATTTCTACCTGTAGCAGGATGACATAGGGACATTGGGTTGGGGTGTCCATAGATGTCGTGTTAGCTTTTGTCTCACATGGGATTTTTAAAGAAAAAAGAATAGAAAAGAAAAAGAAAGGCGAGGTATTGAGGGGAGGCAGGACAGAGTCTTCCTTACCAGAGGCAGAGAATGGGGAAGTGGCAGCTGGAAGCAGAACTCTAGGAAAAGAGACCACAAGTTTCTAAGGAGCTTAAGAAAGATTTTGCTGTAATATGAACTATAACTCCTCTCCTATCTCCCCAAAGGTGTCCTTATTTTTGTTTTTTGATGGAACAAGGCACTGAAAAAGGCCTCAAGGTGAAAGCAAGTCATCAAGAAAGCCCGGTCAACTTCTGCTACAGAAACAGTAAGAATCTTAGAATCAGATGTCCTAGGTTTGCAAAAGAGCTCTTTTTCACAGTCTTGGTCCCCCCACACCGTTGTAAAATAGCGGGGCAGGGGAATAAATAATATTTTATTTGCAAAGCTAGTGTGAGAATTAAGTAAGAGAACACTCACCAGGGTCTTGTACAGAGCTTGGCTCCTTCCCTGTCTTTACAGTGAACTCGACTATCTTCTCTGTAATTGCCGCAAGTTGACCCCAGTTCTACTCTTTAGAACATTAAGTGATTCTGTAATCTTCTCCATGTGATAGTGCCCTAGTTTGTCTAGGTCCTTCAAGAAGAGAAAATGCATATTTAACATTTCTACATCTAACTGCTTTTGAGCTTAAAACAATTTTGTCAATTATTGCTTTTCTCAGCCAATAAAAAACACTTTTAGGGGAAAAAAACAAACTAAAGATTAGAAAGTTAAGCTAATTACTGAAAAAGGTCCTTAAATATTCAAGAAAAATATCAGTACACATCTGACCGTGACAGTTTTTTTAAAGACAAAAGGTCTAATTTGGTGATCAACTTACCATGCTGAGTACTCTTTAGCGTCAAGGACAGACATAGTTCATCTGCTGTATTTGGGTGGTTTTAGCTACAAATAACCAAATACAAAAGTAAAAGTGGTTTTAACAATGAGGAACACTTATTATCCCTCCTAAAAATAAGTTTCCGAGACAGGGATGGTTCAATGGTTCCATAATGTGAAAGATCAAGCCTCTTGCTCACTTTCCTCCTTAACATGTCACCTCAGTTCTTTGCAAGGTGGCCCTGAAATTCCAGGCTCCGGTGCAGACATGACAACACGTGGCTGAAAGAGACATTTTCTCTCATGTGATTCTTTTCATCAGGGAAGAAAACCTCTCCCAGACACATACCCTCAAGACATCTTCTCAAGTCTCATTGTCCAGAATTAGGTCACATGTCCATTCCCTGTGTCACTGCTTCCCAATTTTCTCACATCATGCCACAAATAGAAAGGTAATGTTTTTATGAGAGGGAAGGGTAAGCACCCAGGTCAGGTCACCAAGGGCACCATCCCAGGACTTCAGCAGCTCAGCATCACTTGAGTGTCCCAAGGGCTTAAGGGATCAATCAACACCTTGTCACATCTATGACCCACTCGAGACATACCAGTACATGTAGGTGTGTAGACTGAATACTCTGCTCTAAGCTAAGGGAGTGAGAAAGCAGGGATCCATGTCCCAGCTCCAGTGAGAGGAGGACATTCCAGTGAGGAGGCGGCAGCTGGGTGGGGGTGGGGCAGCCAGCAATGCCAGTCATATTTTCAAGGGGGCTTTATCTATTCTAAGTCTCATGATACATCCCAGGAGAAAGTATTTTGTGGAGGATAAAACCGAAGCTAATATTTTTCTTTTTTTTTGAGACAAGGTCTCATTGTCACTCAGGCTAGAGTCACAACCTGAGAACCAGTAAGTGGCACAGTTGGCACAGTGAGTGCAGATCCAGTTAGAGTGGAGTGACCCAAACATAGCTCACTGCAACCTCAAACTCCTGGGCTCATGTCACCCTCCCATATCAGCCTCCCAAGTAGTTAGGACTCCAGGCACACATCATGGAGCCTAGCTGATTTTGTTACAGAGAAGGGGTCTTGCCATGCTGCCCAGGTTGGTCTCATACTCCTAGCCTTAAGCAGTCTTTCTCCCTCAGCATCCCAAAGTGCTGGGACTACAGGCATAAGCCACCACACCTGGCCTGAGGCTAGTAATTTAGGTGACTTTCTTGAGGTTGTGGAACCAGTAAGTGGCTCACTTGGCAGGTGCAGATCTAGTGCTGTCTGATAAGTGCTTAGCAGCCACCTCTCCAAATGTAATTCTGACACAGCTGTTGGTTAACATTTTAAGATAAAAATAAAACAACAAATACATACCTTAAAATTTATTTGTCAATAATGTGACTTTGTTACTGGATTGGATGTTTTTGTGCCATTCAACATGTAATAGACACAACACGCTTTTAAAGCTTAATCTGCACACATTTTCTCAGTCACTTAAATCTAGACCATCATCAAAGTGGGATGTTCAGTCCTATTTTGTGGAGTTTGCTGATCAAGCTATCAAAGTCAATGTGGTATTAGAAAGATGTATAATAACACATTGAAGAGAATTTCCACCACACAGATGTGATATTTGCAAATTACCTAAAGATCATAGATAATAATAAAATGGATTAAAATAATTTGGAAGTAATATTTTTTTATCAAAAATTATCTTTAAAATTTATTTAATTAGAAATTTATGTAGTCTAATTTTTAATGACAGTTGTGATTAACAAACAGCTGAAAAAATTCCTGAAAATTTAACAATCTGTTCTGAGAAGTCCATAAAATCAACTCCGACTGCACATCACTGTCTGAAGCTAAGCCTAACTCTCTTTCCACTCTCAGCTCCCTTCATTACTGCAGGTAAAAGCTCGTGGTGCTCAGTATTATACAGGGGAAACTTGGGCTCCTGCTGTCACTTTCTGTGACCCTGGGTAGGTACCACCTCCCTGATACTCAGTTTTCTCTTCCCTAAAGGATGAGAATAATGGTCCTTGCCCCATCCACTCAAAAGGATTAAGACTAATCATTGAGACTATTAGCCTATGTGACAGTGCTTTGTAAACTGCAGAGCCAGTATAGAAAAAAGGCTTTATTGTGATGACCATTTCATCACTGGTCTTCAACCTGGCCACCATTGTTAAGGATGCAAAGTATGTTGCTGCTTTCAAAGGTATGGTTTAGTTTGAGAACTATTTTTTCAAAGCTTATAGTTTACTCTTTTCTTTTTTCTTTTTCTTTTCTTATTTTTGAAACCCTGGGTAAAGTGCCATGGTGTCATCATAGCTCACAGGCACCTCAAACTCCTGGACTCAAACAATCCTCTTGCCTCAGATTTTCTATTTTTAGTAGAGACAAGGTCTGGCACTTGCTCAGGCTGGTCTCAAACCCTGGAGCTCAGGCAATCTACCCACCTGGGCCTCCCAAAGTTCTAGGATTGCAGATGTGAGCCACTGCCCCTGGCCTGGTTTACTCTTTCTAGCTGTTGTCGGATTGATCATCTGATGGGGCCTCTCCCTGGGGTTGCAGAATGCTTCTCAATTTCAACAGTTGAGTAAAGGTACTTTTATTTTTAATTTTGATTTTTTAAAGTTACTTCCCTATTTGGGCCAGATCAACTCACTAACTTATTTTGCATGGATTATATACCTCTACTAAGGCAGTTTTCTAAATATAAATTAGAGTAAATATCCCAAATATCCAAGTTGAAACACTATTTAAACTTGAACGACTTGAGTTTGCCGAACTTCTCTTGGGCTGTATACAACTCTTCTCTGCCAAGTTCTTTTCCATGGTGAGCCCTTTGCCCATGCTGCTCCTCTGTGTGGAGTGTGCTCCTGACTCCTTGCAAAACTGGCTCCTCTCGTCCTCTAGCTCGTGTGCTACCTTGTTAGAGAGACCTTTCCTGAGCACCTGTTTGAGGTCATCACCCCAATCTACTTCCTTTTTTATTTCTTTTACAGCACTGATCACCATCAGCAACTCCCTTTTGGTTTGCTTACTTCTTTGTCTATGTCCTTTATTATAATGTCAGCTCCTGTGGACCGGGGACTGTCATCTAGCCCACAGCATCCAGTACAGTGCCTGGTGCACAATAGCTACCTATTGACTTATCTGACAACATCCACAGTAGTGTTGTAGGGCTGTGGCCATATACACTTGAAGTGAGAACCTACCCTAAAGACTATCCAGGACTTGGCCTCTGGTACTCATGGTTGTACATATGAGGCCTGACAATTAAGTTTGTGACAACCCTAGAAAAAGTGCCAGGTACTTCATTACTGAATATCAATCACTGTGGTCACCTTTGAAGTACATCCCCTGGGAAGCTATGCACTGATGCCAGCACCTACTCCACCTTTCAAAGAAATTCTGGAATGGCCATCAGAACTGTTTTCATACAAAGATATGACAATTAAGTTTGCAAACATCCTAGAAAAAGTGGTTTGAAGGGTGGAGTAGGCACTGTTGTCGGTGCTTAGCTTCCCAAGAGAAGTGAGTGCTTCAAAAGAAACTTTTAGTGATATTTAGCAGTGAGGTATGTGGCACTTTTTCTGTGATGTGCTCACAAAAGTAATTGTCTACCTCATATTTTTCTCAGACCCCTGGAAGAGCCACAGCCATGGCATAAGACTATTGCCCCCCCCCACCTCCAGTGGGACTGTCCCAGTGATGTCACACAGGACAGGATTCTCTAATCCTTTTCATTCTGTAACTGTGCTCCACACAGCACAGTTTATGATAAGATGATATGATAATGGGGAGGGAGGAAGGAGGACCTGGGTAAGGGGGTATTGCCCCCTCCCTGAATAAGATTAGCTTAGGGGCACTATCTTCTCACATGTTGAACTTCAGGAGAAAATGGGTAGCAGAATTTTCAATTTGGAGTAAGCTAATGAAAACAGTACATAAAAAAATGGGGAAAAGGAAGGTAAAAAGAGAACAGAAGAAAGAGGGAAGCAAGATAAGAAGGAGAAAAACAAGAAGAGAAAGTCAAAGGAAGAGGATATCTGTGAGAAAAGAACACCAAACAGGTAGTGAAGGAAGAGGAGGAGGCGTTGAACCCGCGTTCTGCTTGGTTTTGTACCTCTTGGGTAGTGACTGGCTTCAGTGTAAAAGGAAGGGGTTCTGTGTGTGTGGCAGGGAATTCTCAAGTATTATCCTCCTGAAAAGTCACTTAATTTGTTGAGATTTTGAGAGGCCCGGGTAAGGCTGTCTCAAGGATAAAGCTCCTGGATGCATTCACAACAGTAATTGGGAATAAGAAACATAAACTTTTTCTTTAAGTCTTGATTTCTGTAGAAAGTGGGAATGATACTGTTGACCAGACTAAGCTTCAGATTCCCCACGCCAGCCCCTATCCTCACCCCAAGCCTCAAAATTACTGGGCTATTTGCACACAGTATGTTCAGAACTTTAAAGCCAATCTTTCAAATACATTTCTCTTTATTAACTGAAATATAAACATATTTCCAAAGCAGAGTAGGATGGCTGTATACTAGGGCTTTAGAAATTACTGAAACACAGTCATGGCAATATATTCTTCCATTTCACAGAAAC
>CAUYQV010108277.1:0-11623 GCA_963574575.1 Galagoides demidoff
TGCAATAAACATTCTGATAAAAATATCTTCATTGTAATATGATTTTTGATCTTCTGGGTATATACCTAATAAAGGAATTGTAGGATTGAATGGCAGGTCAATTTTTAGTTCTCTAAGTGTTTTCCAGATATCTTTCCAAAAGAATGTATTAGTTTGCATTCCAAACAGCAGTGTAGAAGTGTTTCCTTTTCTACACATCCAGTGAATCTTTCTAAATGGAGAATATAAATGTCTTAACACAATAACTAAGAAAATGCCATGAAGGCTTTGTTAACCAGTTTGATGAAAATATTTCAAATTGTATATAAAAACAGCACACCGTACCCCCATGACTGTATTAATGTACACAGCTATGATTTAATAAAAAAAAAGAAAGAAAAGAAATGGAATCCATGTCAGCTGACCAGTTCTAGGCTCTTTAGATTGACCTTTTTTTTTTCTTCCTCATTGAAGATGGCATCGTATTCTTTCCTGGACTGTAAGCATTCTGTGAGAAGTTGACAGATAGCCCTATGAAGATTTTCTTGTATGCCACATTTGCTTTTCTCTTGTTACTTTTATGAGTCTCTCCGTCTTTGACTTTTGACAATTTGATCATAATGTATCTTGGATGAATATGGATGTCCATATCCCTCCTAAGAGTTGGGACATTTTCCATTATTACTTCTTTAAGTAAGATTTCTGCTGCTTTCTCTCTTCTCCTTAGACTCCCGTAAGGCGTATGTGTTTTGCTTTTGCTATCCTTTAAGTCTCATATGCTTTCTCTTTGAGTTTTGATAGATCAGTTTTGACAGTTAAAGACTTTCACCTGTTGGGTCCTTGCCATGATAGGATTACTTGTAAGATTTTAGTTGAGAGGGGTTGGGCCAGGTTACATGGCTGCTGATGAGTCTGCAGTGTGTTCTGTGATTGGTGGGCAGAGGTCAGGCAGGTGTGGATCATGTCTGGTCCCTGGACCCTGGGTGGACTGGACTGCCTCTAGGACCTAGGACAATAGGTTTGCAATAGGGGCGAGATCCACTCTAGGTTCTGTAGCCATTAGGTCCATAGAGAGCAGACCTACTACCAGATTCACAGACATCTGTGGCTCTTACCACCAGGTCCCTGGGAGGGCTCTTGCCTGGTTACTGGGTGAATTTGTGGGTTAGTTCCCGAGCAGATAAACCTTGAACTGAGACAGAGGCTGCTTCTGAGTCTATAGCTGAGACTGGGGTCTGTAAGTATGCCTCAGGTGCATGTATAAGTGTGTCAATTGCTAGATTCCTGGGGTTCATTTTCTGGAGTTACTTTGGGATCTGCAGTCTGGCTGAGGTTGGGGGGTTGCTTCCTTGGGACATGGGTGGGTTTCTCTCTTGGCATGTCCCTGAGTGGGCAGGAAGGAGTGGAGCTGAGAGGTCCTGGAGCCACACTGCAATCTGTTTCAGAATTAGTTATGGGACTTAAGTGGGCAAGTCTGCCTCATAGGACATGGACAGGCTCAGCTCCTGCTGGGTCACTGTGTAGGCAGGACTGTTCTAAGACTATCATGGTTGGGTCATGGCCACTTCAGGGTCCTCAGATGTAATCAGCAGGCCTGTTCCCTATGGCCTGGGGTGAGGGTGTGACCTCTCCTAGGTCTCTTGGGAGATGGTACTGATGACAAGACCAAAGGTAAACATGGATGTTTCTAAGTCCACAGGAATATGGGGCTGTTTCTGAGTCTGTGGTTAGGATCCTGGCCAGTCATCCTGATTCCTAGATGTAGACCCACCTTCTTAAAATAGCCCTCCTTTCTCTTGATTTCTTCTGGGTTTTCCAGCTTCCTATCTGGTTCCCCAAACTCCTTTTGTCTGTGAATGTCTGCCAATTTATTGTTTCTGTGAAGGATATGAATGATACTGCATATTCCATCATCTTACTGACAAATCTTGAGCTGAACTTTGAAGGAGGAAGAGAACTTTTTCAGGCATAATGGGTCATAAAGGGGATATTCAGATAGCTGGGGAAAAAATGTGCATAGATACAGAAATATGCTCCAAACTATAAAGTCCAACCAAATTGTATTTTTATTGCAAGAAATTTTGGCTCAGCTCTCTTCCCAAGATGATATTTAGCATAAAAGAATAGTTTTGTTTATAAAATATCTCTTATTTCATTGCTTAAATTCTTAAAGAGAAATTACCCTCAGAATCACTCAGTGTTTCTACAGAATTCATTATTTTGTTTAAATTCTCACTAAAAATATTCATTTACTCATCTTTTAATGGTAAGCTAGGGGGAGAAATAGATACCAGTGAAGATATTTTGTGATGTATTATTCTGGTAACCTGTGGAGTTATTTCAATTAACTAGCCAAGCTGCTAACATTCTCCAAGTCAATTCAGACAAATCTAATGGAGAGTAAGAGTCCATACTGCCAAATAGGGGTGAATTCTAATCCAAGTTACCTCAGGTCTATTATGACTTTGGGATTAAGTCAAATCTTTAGATGGTTATATCCAGGAAACCTAATCATCTTCAGTCAGCACCAGCTGCTGTAGCCCATAATATGTCATGTTCTTTGTAACACTTCAGAAATTGTTACAACAGCATCCAATCCTTCTGTCTTTCCTTTCCAGGGTAGAAATAATATTTGCAACAGAGAAAGAAGCTAGGCCATGGGGTGGTGGCTTGGAATGTTGTCTTCTAGAGACAAAACATGGTATGTAAGAGGTTTATCTGATTTTGAATATACGCCCCTTGCTGAGTGTTGCTGATTCCATACGCTAAGCCAATATCATTTGCTTATCATCAAACCATTAGCATTGTGACTTTGGTCATATCATTAAATGTCTCCAGGAAAACAAATGATTGCAACTATCACCTATATACTTTCCAAATGTAGATCTCGAATCCAGATTTCTGCTCTGTGCTCTATGTGTATATATACTCAACTGCCAAATAAATTAGCTCAGGGGAAGCTCAAGCTCAGATTATTCAAAACTGAATTCATTTTCTTGCTGAATGCGCTTGCTTCTGCTATTGTGGCTTCTTTTTTGTGTGTAACCCATGTCCCCCAACTAGAAACCTATGAGATAACATTTCTCATTCTTTATATGCAATGGGCCAAGTCCTCTACCTTCTAAGTATCTCTTCATTCCCTCTCCCTGTGTTCTTATTCAATCCTCAGTTTTTCTTCTGGCTTCCTACAGTCAGCTCATAACTAGATTTATGGCCTTTAGTCTTGTCCATTTATAATTCCCTCCACAATGCAGCCAGATGCATCTTTAAAAGTGAATGTCTAATCAAGGCACTTTAATGTTTAAAAACCTTTAAATGACTCTACATGGCTTTCTGGATAAAATAATAGCTCCTTTTTGCAACATGCATTTACACATTTCATGACTTGGCCCCTGTCTCTTGTTTCTAGCCTCACATAGCTCTTTGCACCCTAATCATCCTCTCCCTCCACCACCTTTGTTATTATAACTAATAATAGTTAATGTCTACTGAGTGCTTACCCTGATCCTGGAAATATGCTAAAGATTTATATCAGTATTTTTCAAACTTCACTGATGATACGTATCACCTGGGATCCTTGCTAAAAGTATAATTCCTGGTCCTCATCCCAGACCCATTGACTCATAACCTTCAGGGAATGGTCTGGGAAGCTGTATTTTTTCAAAAAGTCACCATGGGTGTGACTTATTGTCTGACAAATTTGGGAAAACACTGTTTCACATGAACTTTCATTTAAGCCTCATAAAAATTTAATGAGAGAAGAACTGTTATTAGTATCATTTATAGATTAAAAGCATGAGGTTTAAGGGGAAAAGTTATTTGTCCAAAGACACATGGTTAACTGATTTTCATTATTTTGATTCGAATCTAGGTATCCAAATCCAGAATTTGTGCCACTGCCAGGGTCTTCCCTTCACAGTCAGCACGTGCCCTATTTTCACTCTCAATTCTCTGTGCTGCTTCTGCTTTTAACTTGGAGTCATTTCCCCAAGATGGCCTTTAACTCTCAGAATTCAACTCAGGTTGAATCTTTCCTTAGCCTCCTTGGTCTGGCTTTGTTGCCTTCCTGTGAATCATTCTGTTAACATGGCACATCATCAGCCATCTCTTTATTTGCTTCCCTACCTGCTCATAGGAAGGCACCCTTTGAGTCCTTCGATATCCTTAGCCTAGCAGAATGCCTGATATAGTCCAGATATGTGATAAGCATCTGCCAGATGAACAAAAGTCTAAGAAGTCACTTTAGCTGGGCAGGTGTCATGGGTTTAGATGCTATGAATGGATGAATCTAGGGTCACTCCAGCAAGTTATTTGATTTTAATTATTGAATGTTGCCCCTCAGGACCAGGCCATTGAACTCACCTATTTTAATTCCAAAAGCACGTTAGGAGAGATGGGAGTGAGAACTCAACCCATTCCCTTTGCAGTTCAAAGGAATCAAACATGTGTGATACACTGCAATGGTCCAAATCAAGGCCAGATGGTAGGAAAGGATGATGAGGGCAAAGGGACTCTTACAGGGAAGAGGACATTTGAGCTGGTGATGCACACTTGATAGCAGAGTTCAGAGTGTCCAGGGGCACACCCACCTGGGCTCCAGGTGTTCCTGATTTAGACTTCCCATGCCATGGGCACACTTTATGAAAACTGCAGTGGGTATGGAGTAAAAGTTAAAAACATGGATGGAAATAGTGTTATCACTTGGTCTTGAGGCCACAGGTAGAGCTCCCCAATGGTGCAGTGATTAAGACTTTTAGAACTGAAATTTTGGGTAGGTCCAAAAATCTATGGACTAACAATATCTCTATACTAAGAGAATTTCAGCAATGGTAATAATGTGGCTCTTCTTTTTGGCAAGAGTAGGGAAAAACTGAACTCAATAGGAGTGACTTCTGTCACTGGCAATGACACTTGCCTTCCACTACTGGGACAAGGCAGTGGCTATGAAGGAAGCTGAGACCAACAGGTGAACCGCCCAGAGATTAGCAGACACACTGTTCTTTCAATAATGGCACAAGCATCTAAGCATCTTGGTTTTTTCCTTGACAGGTGTAAGCAATTCTGGCAATCCTTGGGAGTATTTATTTGGGGGAAGGGAAAATTAGTGAGACTAGATTTTTGCTTATTTTGCTATGCTTTGATTTTGGTGTCATAATTTAAGTATTAAAGGGAAATGTTAAGATCGCCAAGTGGGTGAGGTCTGGTAACTTGGGTAACAAAACTTAAAAATTAAAGTGAATAAAATAGATCTTTGAGGGGTGGTGCCTGTGACTCAAAGGAGTAGGGTGCCAGCCCCATATGGAGATGGTGGGTTCAAACCCACAAACCCAGGCCTGGCCAAAAACTGCAAAAAAAAAAAAATCTTTGAAAATATGAAACTTTCCCTAAGCAGGCTAAAGATGGTCATATGAAGTCATCAAGAAATGAGACTCTATAGGCAACAGAGAAGAGGCACATTTTATTCGAAACACAAACTTTATTTAAAGGTTTTATTTGATACAAAAACTATTTGTGGGCATTGTGTAGATATACATATTGGGGCAAAAGAAATTGGAGCATGCACGGAATGGAACAGAAGGAATGTTTTACTTAGAATAGAGTACGTACTATTAAAACATCTCAAATGTTGACATTCTATATGGTTACACAGAAAAGAGTACTTTTGTAAGAGAGGGGTTATATATTCCATGTTAAAGAAATTATATGTAAGTGGCACAGATCATTGTCTGTGAATAACCCCCATAGCTTAGAAAATATGCTCACTGCAATCTGACTAACGTGATAGATAGGATTTTCAGTTTCTGTTCTCAACACTCTGCCCTAAGATACGAAGCCTTGACATCACCACATCCCAGTCAGCATAGGCTCCTTCTAGATGGCGGGATATCTCCGTTCCTGCCTCATAGCTACTTCGGCCGTGAAGTAAACGCCAGTTATCAAAAGTAATCACATCCCCTAAATAAAAGAATGTTTTGCTATGAATAATCATGTGGTTAAATGACTTGCAGGGTTTGAAAATTGAACATGCAAAATATTACCACTGTTTGGTTCCTACTAAGAATTGCTTAGTTCTTTACATAAAACCACATATTTGCTTCTTTACACAAATCAGGCCTCTGGATGCAAATTGCATTAGGCCTTCAACTCTTAATACATAGCCTGATAGGTTCCTAAAGACAATATGATTTTTTTGACTTAAAATATTAACTTTGTGTAAACCTTTTGATTTTTTTTTTCTGATTGATACTTGTCCTTTAATCTAAAATGCATCTCCCCAGCTTACAAGCTTCCAGTAATAAAAAGGACAATGACATTCTTTGTCAACTATGTTCTTGGTATTTTATGTATATTGTTTCTAAACCTCAGAATCCCGAAGAGAAAGTATTATCTTTTCAAACATGAAAAAACCAAGACTTTGAGAAGTTGAGTGATTTGCTCAAAAGCTGCACTGCCATCAAATGGGTTAACCTGGATTTTGACTGCTGCTTTTTAATATTTTTTCCTATAATGTTTTCATTTCTTATGTTGCTAATCTTAAACTCAACCTGTTATAAATGCATGGCAGTGGATTTATGTAAGTTCCTATTTTACCTTATTATCCCAAAGATTGAGTAAGAAATAATTACAAGTTAAAAGAATGTTCCATTTGGCCAAATCAATAGCAGAGAGAAATTATCCCTTTTCCTACTGAAACAAAAAGCCTCAAGTTTAGTGGCTTTTTATTGAGTAGAGATGATCCAGAAAAAAAGGGAATGCTTCTTCCTTATTTACTTCAAGTAACTGGAATACTTCAAGAAAGTTTCTGGTAGTACCATCTTTGCTAGTCAGCCTAATGAATAAACATTACTTGTGTACTTTTGAGTGAGAATCATGAGGATAATTTCTCTACTAAGGTAAAATTAAGTACGAGCCTCAATTTGTATTGATGGGCTATCAGGATATAAATATAAAGCCTCAGTCTTATTATCATATGTGACCAGCACTCTGGAAGCCTGAGGCAGGCAGATTGCTTGAGCTCAGGAGTTTGAGACCAGCCTAAGCAAGAGTGAGACCCTCATCTCTAAAAAACAGCCAAAATAGCTGAGCCTTTTGCCTCAGGAGGCTGAGGCAAGAGAATCACATGAGCCCACGTGTTTGAGGTTGCCGCGAGCTGTGACTCCACAGCACTCAACCTTAGGGCGATGGAGTGAAACTCTGTCTCAAAAAGAAAAAGAAATCATATGTGAGATGAGATGAGATTTGGCTTACAGTTTGTCTTTCAGGTATTTATTCTTTAGGTTGGAGCTCCTTAAATTTTAGAGTGCTTAAAAATTATCTAGGAGCTTGTAAGAATCTGCATACAATCTTGTTATGAAACTCTGTGCTTTACCAAGATCCTGTTAAGAGTATTTTCATGAATCATACTTGAGAAAGACTGCCCTATATTCTAGAATACAGATGGTTAAGGCTGAAGGAAATCCATCCTTTCCGTTGTTTGAGAAAATGTATTTACTGACCTGGATTCATCTTGAAGGTAAACTTGAATTGTTTGCTATTCATGAGGTTAACAAACTCCTTCAAGGCAGCATAAAAAGGCTGAACTCTTTCAACAGGTACATCAAATATTGTATCCCTCGTTGCATTATTGAAGTTGATGCGTACCACTTGGCCTTTATCATCTAACCTGTTTTAAGAGAATAAGTTAATACATAAATCTCAAAGTATCTATTTACATTTGTAAGGGTCAAAACCTCTTGGGAGATATTTCTGAAACATAGTATTAAAGAATCTGAACTGGTATATAGAAGATCGTAGGATTATCTGTGGAACAATGTATTCTTTTGATTTTTCATTTATTCATTTAGCAAGTATTTTTTGAAATGTTACTACATAAGTTCCAGGAGGATTCAACTTAAAATAAATGTTACTAAGAGATTTGAGTTAAAAATTTTGTTGTGCTTAGTAAAATCTATTCCTTCTTTGTTCTTTTATTTATTTCTGATTAATATGAAGGTATGAATACTTAGGTTATATTGTTTTTGTTTCTAAGGTGAAGTTCAAGTTGTAGCTGAGCCCTTCACCCGGGGGGGGGGGTGCTGAACACCCCCATATTGTGCACATTGGGTGAGAACCCATCAATCACTCTCCCTTCTCACAATATGCTTGTGTTTTTCTTTTGTGTGGGCACGTCTTTGTTTCTATATTGGTTTCATATTAGTATTGAGTACATTGGACACTTGTTTTTCCATTCTCGAGATACATTACTAAGAAGAATGTGTTTCAACTCCATGCAGATAAACGCAATAGATGTAAACTCTTCATCTTTTCTTTGGCTGAATAGTACGCCATGATATACAAATAGGACAGTTTGCTAATCCATTCATGGGTTGATGGGCACCTGGGTTGCTTCCACTTCTTGGCAATTGTGAATTGAGCTGCAATAAACATTCTAGTGCAAATGTCCTTACAGTAAAATTATTTTTTTCCTTCTGGGTAGATACTTGGTCATGGGATTGTGAGATCAAATGGAAGGCTCACTTTTAGTTCTTTGAGAGTTCTTCACACTTCTTTCCATAAAGGTTGTAAGAGTTTGTAATCCCACCAGCAGTGGACAAGTGTTCCCTGTTCTCTACATTCGTGACAGCATCTACACTTCCAGAGTTTTGTGATGTGGGGTATTCTCACTGGGTTAGGTGATATCTCTGAGTGGTTTTGATTTGTGTTTCTCTGATTAGGGATGATGAATTTTATTTTATGTATTTGTTGCCCATTCGTCTTTCATCTCCAAAGGGGTTTCTGTTCAAGTCTCTTGCCCACTTTTAAATGGGGTTGTTTGCTCCTTTCCTGCTGGTTAATTTGAGTTCTCTGTAGCTTCTAGTTATTAGCCCCTTGTCAGATTCCTAGCATGCAAATATCTTCTCCTATTCCACAGGTTTTACATATTAACATTCTTTTATATTACAAGTTTAAAGGTCAATTGCTTTATATGTTTCATCTAATAGGGTTCTAAGTATGGTTTTATTGGGAGTGTGTGATGAGAAGAAGGTTTTATTCTTTAAAAGTCTGGAATACATGACTCTCATTCAATCTTTATGTGGGAAAACTGAAGAACAAAGAAAATAAGAGATTATTCTTTAGGTACATTCTGTCTGCCTATCTATCTATACTACCTATCTTAGTATATAAGTTTCTAGAAGACTTACACTGTATCTCATTCAAGGTTGTATTCCCAGCACTCAGCGTAAAGCCTGGATATAAAAGGAAGTTAATAAATACTTGTTGCCTATGCAACTCTGTGTACTTTTTAGTAGCTTAGGAGAACACTTTTTAGTCTTAATGTTGTGTTCTCTACATCTTCATTTAGAATATGGATTATGATCATGACAGTGTAAAGTAATATGGCTTATAATACGAGAAAAGATAGCATCATTTCTGGAACTTGAGCTGTGCTGATCATAATTAGTAAGACATAGTCGTCATCCAGGTATAGAGGAAAAAATTTTGTTTTAGTTTATAGGGAAGGTAGAGTTTTAGCCAGTCCTAAATTGTTAACTCACTTTATCTTTGCTTTCGGTAGAAACAGGATGGGTGGATGTAAACTGAATGTGGTCAAGGATGGTGGCAAATTGCCTAGGATTACTCCCAGGAGCAGCGACCCTGGTGGGTGAGCCCAAGAGTCAGTAATGAGGGCCAGCAATTGACTGTGGCCCAGGTCTGGTGAGTCAGACAAAACACACTGTCCTGTGTGCCTGGGCTTGAGGATTCTGGTTTTGGGTTTGAGTCACACAGAATGAACACTGTCAACAAATCAGGGTACAGGAGGAAAGATGCGATTGTTGTATACGAATTGTGACCATCAGGGCCCCTGTGCATCAGGTCTCAGATGAACATTAATTTCTCTGAACCAAGGGCAACCGTAACAGCAAACTCCACAGTTGGCGATACGCACCAATCCTTTGCTTATTGGGTAGCAACTGAAATCTACCTATTGAACCCACACTGGCAAAAAAAGTCAAAGGAAGGAATGGGTTTTCAAAAAGGATCTTAAAAATATGAAACATGAATTTACATATATTGATAATAATAAAAATATGACTCAACAGGTAATGAAATACCTCCCCAACCCCACCTACATACTTCCACATAAATAAAGACTACTTGGGGCCTGTAGGGTGTGGCTTTATGAACAAAGAATCAAAGAAAAGGTTAAGTTAGTAGAAAAGATTATGAACCTCCACAATGCAGGGGCATGAAGGAGAATATAGGATCTTTCAGTTGTCCCTTTAGAGTTCATGCTGCTGATTTTACACCTTTACCACAGTATCTAAAGCCCTTTTCTTTTCTTTTTTGAGACAGAGTCTCACTTTGTTGCCTTCTGTAGAATGCTGTGGTGGTGTAGCTCATAGCAACCTCAAACTCTTGGGCTCAAGTGATTCTCTTGCCTTGGCCTCCTATGGTAGCTGGGACTACCACAATGCCAGGCTATTTTTAGAGATGGGGTTTACACTCTTGCTTAGGCTGGTCTTTAACTCTTCAGCTTAAGCACTCCCAGAGTGCTAGGATTATAGGCGTCAGCCACAGTGTCAGGCCTGAAGTCTTTTCCTTTTGAAGCTTGTCTTTAAGATTCTAGTCCCAGTGCTCCGGACCTCCTTTCTCTCTTTTCTCCTTGTTATACATTCTGTATGAGTAATATTAGCCTCCGTGTTGTCTGCCATGCTACTGTAAGGGTGTGGTGATTTTGGAACTTCTGGGGTGACTGTCATTGTAGCTGCCCTCATGATATGTCCCTCTCCCCCTCTAATCCCATGGTTACTCTATTTGAATGGTTATGCTACTTATGAGCTGACCATTCTAAAGTCCATGCATATATCCTTATGGACCAGTGACAGATACTTGATTAAGAAATATTATAAGATCATGCTGTTTATGCTAAATGTATACAATTTATATTAATCATATCTCAATAAAGTTCACAAAAAAAATCTTTCCAAAAAAAGAAATATTAATAAAATTGGTTGGGGGCAATGGCTCATGCTATGATCCTAGTACTCTGGGAGGCCAAGGTGGGAGGAATACTTGAGCTCAGGAGTTTGAGAACAGCCTAAGCCAGAAGAAGACCTCCATCTCTACTAAATAGAAAAATTAGCTAAGTGCTGTGCTGGGTGCCTGTAGTCCTGGCAACTTAGGAGGCGGGAGCAGCAGGATCACTTGAAGCCAAGAGTTTGAGGTTGCTGTGAGCTAGGCTGATGTCATGGCATTATAGCCTAGGGCAACAGAGTGAGACTCTATCTTTAAAAAAAAATTAATAAAATGAAAATCATGACTGAGTGTGGTGGCTCACACCTGTCATGTTAGCACTCTGTGAGGCTGAGGTAAGTAGATCACCTGAGCACAGGAGTTGGAGGCCAGATCGAACAAGAGGCAGACCCTATCTCTACTAAAAAAAGACAAAAACTAGCCATAATCCCAGCAATGAGGGAGGCTGAGGCAAGAGGATGTCTTGAGACCAAGAGTTTGAGGGTGCTTGTAAGGGTAAACAGCAATGCTAAAAGCACAGTGTGATAACAGCCTCTCCCTGATCCTGGATAACCTAATCCTGGATAACGGCCTCTCCCTGATCCTGGATAACCTGATCCTGGATAACCTAATCCTGGATAACGGCCTC
>CAUYQV010108281.1:0-26547 GCA_963574575.1 Galagoides demidoff
ATTTGAAGATGGCAAAACTGGGTTCAGAGACCAGCTGGCTTCCATTTTTCTGGCCTGCACATCTCCCAAGGTCAGAAGAGCTATGTTCAGTGCAACTTTTGCCTATGATGTTGAACAGTGGTGCAAACTCAACCTGGACAATGTCATTACTGTATCCATTGGAGCAAGGAATTCTACAGTAGAAACTGTAGAACAAGAGCTTCTCTTTGTTGGGTCTGAGACTGGAAAACTTCTGGCCATGAGAGAACTTGTTAAAAAGGGTTTCAATCCACCTGTTCTTGTTTTTGGCCAGTCCATGGAAAGAGCCAAAGGACTTTTTCATGAACTCATATATGAAGTATTAATGTGGATATTATTCATGCAGAGAGAACACAGCAACAGAGAGATAACACAGTCCACAGCTTCAGAGCAGGAAAAATCTGGGTTCTTATTTGTACAGCTTTGCTAGCAAGAGGGATTGATTTGAAAGGTGTGAACTTGGTGATTAACTATGACTTCCCAACCAGCTCAGTGGAATATATCTACAGGATAGGTCGAACTGGAAGAGCAGGGCATAAGGGAAAAGCTATTACATTTTCCACTGAAGATGATAAACCATTATTAAGAAGTGTCGTCAGTGTTACAACAGGCGGGCTGTCCTGCACCAGAATACATAAAAGGATTCTTTGCTACTAAGCAAAGAAAGAAAAAGATGATTAAGAAGCCATTGGAAAGGGAAAGCATTAGTGCGACTCCAAAATATTTCTTGGAAAAAGCTAAGGATAAACGAAAAAGTCAGTAGTCAGAATAGCAAGAAGAAAGTAGCTCTTGAAGATAGAAATTAAAAACAGACTGTTTAAAAGATTACCCCAGAAATGTAATTTTGTGATCCCAGTTATGGTCATGGATTATTTCAAGTCTTACAGTCTACTGATGCCAAACATTTGAATCAACTATAAGCACAGGGACTGGTGAAGAATGATTCTAAACTGTCAGTGCATCATGCCAAATTTCAATCTATAGGTGACTTTTAAATTATTATGCAGTGAAAGTAACATTCATAAACAGTTCTGTGATTTGGATCCAGAGAGATACTTCTTTTTTTTTTTTTTAGACGGAGCCTCAAGCTGTCCCCCTGGGTAGAGTACTGTGGCATCACAGCTCACAGCAACCTCCAACTCTTGGGCTCAAGCAAGTCTCCTGCCTCTGCCTCCCAAGTAGCTGGGACCACAGGCACCCACCACAACACCCAACTATTTTTTGGTTGCAGCCGTCATTGTTGCTTGGCGGGCCCAGGCTGGATTTGAACCCGCCACCTTAGGTGTATGTGGCTGGCGCCTTAGCCACTTGAGCCACAGGCGCTGAGCCCAGAGAGATACTTCTTATAGAAGAACAAAAGCTTATGCTCAAAATAACAACCCCCAAATGTGGTGAACGTCTAAGGATTTTTCCCTTCAAGTATGAAGGAAGGTGAGCTGTCTGCTGTGGAGTGGCATCCAGGACAGAATTTCAAAATAAAGCCTTGGCATGGACTCTCCATCTCTCAAACACTTGTGATTTTTAGTGGATGGACAAAAACAGCCAGGAGGAAACCTACTGTTCTCTTTATTTTAATATTTCCTAATTTATTAGCCTTTTCAGGTGGAGTCTATTAAATATGCTTATATAAATAAAAAAATACTTCAAGTATACATTGAGCTACAAACATATTGACAGCTTCTATAAATGAAAGTGCCTTTCAAAGCATAAAACAATGGAATGTAAGTCTTGGTAATGCAATATGACAGGGAGGAGAAAGCTGTGCGTGTCGTGGACAAGCCCCGGGAGCCGATCTGGACACTTAACATGTGCTGCAGGAGGGACTGGGTGACTCTGAGCTTCAGAGGCCGTCCTACTTCCTATTAGTAATTTTAAATGATAGAGTGTTTAAACTTTGGGAAACTCTTAGTATCCTATAGGAGTCCTTTTTTTTTTTTTGTCCTTCATAAGATCAATTCAAGTTCTTTAACTACGTAAAAAGGTTGAATTTTAGGTAGTAAAAGAAAGTTAAATTCCTTTGGATTTTTGGACAGTTTTCTGCTTTGTGTATAAGGCTATGGTAACTTCATAAAAAAATTTTTTTTGAGAGGGTGTCTCACTCTATTGCCCTGGGTTGAGTGCTATGGCATCACAGCTCACAGCAACCTCAAACTCTTTTTTTAGAGACAGAGTCTCACTTTATTGCCCTCTGTTGAGTACCACAGCATGATAGCTCACAGCAACCTCCAACTCCTGGGCTTAGGCGATTCTCTTGCCTCAGGCTCCCAAATAGCTGCGACTACAGGTGCCCATCACCGCACCCCACTAGTTTTTCTGTTTTCAGTAGAGATGAGTTCTTGCTCTTGCTTAGGCTGGTCTTGAATTCCTGAGCTCAAGCAGTCCACTTGCTTTGACCTCCCAGAGTGTGAGGATTACAGGCGTGAACCAACCTGCCCACCCTAAAAAAATTAAAAAAAAATTAGTTTTACCCAAAAATAGCAAAACAGTGTTAAGGAGAAGGAAATAATCCAAGCGTCATCTATATTGCTGCCAGTGTGACAGTTTGTATTACTGCACACTACATCCCACATATTTACATTCATATTTTACATATGACATTTGTATGACTGTTAAAATTACTAGTCCAGAAACTGTTATTGTTACTAACAATGGCTCTCTCCAGCCTCTTGGGGTACCATAGCCTCTTTCCTACCCCTGTACTCCTGCTTTTCTTCTCCGGCCTATTGAGACCCCTTTCACTGGCTCCCCTTCCCCTCCTGTGTCACCTGAAGGATAATGCATGTGAACAGCCTGACGTCACATTGCCCTCTGTGTCTGCGTCACCTGACGGATAATGCGTGTGAACAGCCTGAGGTCACACTGCCCTCTGTGTCTCACTTTATTGCCATCTTATAGATTGCTCATCTTATAGAGACCCCTCCAAGTCGACCTGTAATCATCAAACTCATTTTTAAATGACTGCATAATGTTCTACGTTATGTATGAATCATAATTCAATTATTCTATTGCTTTTTCTTCTACAGTGTGTATATATATCCTTTGATTTCTTTGGTGTAGACAGTAAGAGTGGAAGTGCTGGGGTGAATCCAAATAGATGTTGGCTCACAGTTCCATTGGCAGGAAAGGAGGCCTTTCTTGCCCTCTGACCCCATCTAGGACTCCAGCACTCTGTCTTTGCAGCTTTGCCCATGTGTTGGGCTCTTTGGTACCGGGATCTGTGTTTCTGTGGCTACTAGTTAGAGCATCTTTTTATGTTTCTGGGTCACTGGGAACTGCTCTTTTCTGAGCTCCCTAGTATTAGCTTTCATTTATTTTTCTTTTGAATTGTTTCTTCTCAACTTCTATGCACTCTTTATATTTCATGAATATTAACTCTTTATCCTTTATCTGTGTTATACACACACACACACACACACACATATATATATTTTTGAGATAAGAGTCTCACTTTGTGGTTCTCAGTAAAGTGCTGCTGGCATCACAGCTCACAGCAACCTCAAACTCTTGGGCTCAACTGATCCTCCTTCCTCAGCCTCCCAAGTAGCTGGGACTACAGGTGCCTGCCAAAATGCCTAGCTATTTTTAGAGATGGTCTCACTCTTGCTCAGGCTGGTCTGAACTGCTGAGCTCAAGCAATCTACCTGCCTTGGCCTCCTGTGTTATATTTTTCCAAATCTGACTTTGCAATATATTTTGCCAATTAAGTCTTAGATTTAAATATACCAATAGTCCCCAAATCACAATGGTTTGACTTAATGATTTTTTGACTTTACAATGAGTTTATTGGGATAGTAAATGCATCTTTAAATTATGACAGGCTTATCGTAATTTTATTTTAATGTAAATAGATAAAATATTTTTATTTTAAAATATGTTAATCTTAAAGATAGCTTTGGAATTTTCTGTGTTGGCTAAGGTCTATCCTATCTCTAGACTTCTAATCTCTAAGATTCCTTCTCAAATTTTTATTGTTTGGAAAGTTTAAATATTTCTGGAAAGTGTATTTTGCATGATATACTGGTTGATCTTTTATTTTCTTTGGATGAATAGCTAGTTGTGCCAGCTTTTTACTAAGTAACATTCTTTCTTATTGAAGTGTATTTTTGTCGTATATTAACTTCTTATGTACTGGGCTCTATTTCTGGACTCAGTTCTACTGAACTGATTAATAATTGTGAAGGAAAAGTGGGGAGAAAAAATAGTCATTTCTTCTTTCACTTGAACTTTAAGGTCATTTAGTTCCATTTCAATTTCAAAACCTCACTCAGTTGAAATTCAAAGTGAAATCATGATACATTAACATGTTAATTTGAGGAAATTGGTATTTTTATGATTGTCTTCCCAGTCAATATAATTTTTGTATGATCTTCATTTATGACCTTCAAAAAGATTTAATTACTTTCCCTTTCTCCCTCCCTCCCTCCCTCATCCCAGGCTGGAGTGCGGGGCCCATACAGCTTACCCTAACCCTGAATTCCTGGCCTCAAGCGATCTCTCAATTTTTAGCCTCTTGAAGTGTTAGGATTACAGGCCTGAGCCACCAGGCCAGCCAACAGCTCCCTGTTAGTTATATGCGTTATGATATCACAGGATGGAGGATGTACACTGACATGCAGGGTGGATGGGATGTACACTGACACGCAGGATGGAGAGGATGTACACTGACACGCAGAGTGGACGGGATATACACTGACACGCAGGATGGAGGGGATGTACGCCAACACGCAGGGTGGAGGATGTACACCGACACGCAGGGTGGATAGGATGTACACCGACACACAGGGTAGATAGGATGTACACTAACATGCAGGGTGGATAGGATGAACACTAACAAACAGGGTGGATAGGATGTACACTAACACACAGGATGGATAGGATGTATACTAATGTACAGGGTGGATAGGATGTATACTAACAGGTGGAAGCGGATTCTGTGGGATGAAAATGGTGAATTGCCTCTTATGGTCACTACATGGGTTCAGGAATTGTAAGTAGTACTGGACTTTCTCACAGATGAGTGAAAATCTCCCTTGATTCTCGGCTTTCCTAAGAGATTCTTCCCTGAAGCATCCCTGTAGACGAGCTGAATTCTGGGGCTTTCCTGAAGGCTCAAGATCTGCTGAATCAGTTCCATGTTTTGCACCATCCTGCAGGAGACTCATGCTGGCCTTTATTACAGGAAAATGAGTGCAATTTTTGGAAGGCTATTAATGGCTTCCAAAGATATGCCCACATCCCAATCCCCAAACTTGTGACTGTTACCTTCATTTGAAAACAGAATTTTTGCAGATGTGATTAAGAACCCTGAGATCACCCTGTCCTCTAGAATGTGGGTTAAGCCCTAAATGCCAAAACTGTCCTTGTAAGAGAGAGAAGTTGGAGATTAGACAAACAGAGGAGAGACAAAGATGGTGGCAGAGATCAGTGCTGTGGCGTGACGCCAAGGAATGGGCTCTCTCCTGGGGCCTCCAGCTGAGCACAGCCCTGACTACACTTTGATTTTGAACTTGAATCCAGTTAACAAGAAATAGGAATTTATCTCCTTAATATTTTGAAATAAAGCACCAAAATGACATTTATGAAAAATGAGGAAAACATTTACATTATGGAGAAGGTATGTGGACAAACATCGCAAAGGGTCATGTATATCTGAAAGACGATGTGTAGCCAGGAGTGGTGGTGGCACCTGGAGTCCCAGCTACTTGGGAGGCTGACGCCAAAGAATCGCCTAAGCCCAGGAGTTTAAGGTTGCTATGAGCTGCAATACCCCAGCACTCTACTGAGGGTGACAAAGTGAGACTCTGTCTCAAAAAAAAAAAAAAAAAAAAAGATGAGTTGTGGCCTTGGTGCACCTGGATTTGAATAGAAGTTTGCCAACACTTACTTTGAAACAGTCATAGCTACTGCATAGATATACACAGACCTATTAATTAGAAAATGGTATTTCCACAATTATCCTATTTCCTTAGACTAGTAGACAATTCCCTACCAAGATGAACACAGAGATGGTAATAAACCATGACATCCTAGAGACTGAGATCACCGCGGGCCTACAGCAGAGGGGAGCAGGACCTTGCTCCTAGCCATCCAGAAGCATATTCTCACCGCAGCACAGCTGCGTGCCTTGTTTTCTGTCCAGATCTAATAGCAATGCTTTGTACTCAGCCCTTCTCTTTCCCATCCCAAGCCTGCTCAGACCAGGCTTTCCTATGTCTTTTCTCCACTCTCTTTGGGTAGAGCGCTGTGGCCTCAGCCTAGCTCACAGCAACCTCACAACTTGGGCTTGAGACCCTCCCGAGTAGCTAAGACTACAGGTGCCCAACACACCAGGCTAATTTTTCTATTTTTAGTAGACAGAGTTTTACTTTTGCTCAGGCTGGTCTTAACTCCTGACGATTGTAGGCATGGCTCTCCACACTTAATTTTCTTTCTTTTAGAGACAGAGTCTCACTTTGTCACCCTCGGTAGTGTGCCATGACGTCACAGCTCATAGCAACCTCCAGCTCTTGGGCTTAGGTGATTCTCTTGCCTCAGCCTCCCATGTAGCTAGGACTATAGGCGCCCACCACAACATCTGGCTATTTTTTTGTTGTTGTTGCAGTTTGGCCAGGGCTGGGTTTGAACCCGCCACCCTCGGTATATGGGGCCGCCCCCCCCTTTTTTTTCCTGAGACAGCCTCACTTTGTAAGAATCTAATTAATACTGACCTGTTAATAGTGAACTAAATCTAATAGTCTACCTATTTTAATGCAAAATGCAATTCTTACTATCAGTCACTTGCATCGGTATGGATAACAGAACATGGGCTAAGATTAGATCTAAGTTATCAGATGTTAGCGATGCCTGGTCTTCCCCACCACCGGCCAGTTAAAACACCTGGCCAGCAGGGACCGGGCTTATTACATTTACTCCTTCCTACTCCTCTGTCCCAAGCCTGGCACACTGAAGTTCAACAGTAATAAAAGTTTCCTGTTCTGACATTAGTGCTCACAAGGGACCCAAACTACCACATTGTAAATAGAAATCTGATAGGGCAATAGCGGGAGATTATGAAAACAATTAAAGGCCTTTAATCGCTGTGTATTTAAAATTGGTGTAACCATTTGACTTAAGTGAATATTTTATCCCCGTAAAATTCCTGTAAGATTTGTGCAGTTTTCAGGAAAAAACCTGCCCTTTGACCCAAATGCTGAATGTGAATAATTATGTCACTCTGTAAGGAAAATCATGTTAAACCAGCTTTATAATAAAACAAAATGATAAAAGTTCTCTCCATACCTTCTGAAGAAATAAGAATAATTACTGCCTATGATACAAATTGCTCCGGGAATGTTTAGCAGCCTGTTACAAACAGGGCTTTGTTCACTAATCGGGTAGATATCCCTCATTTTTGATAAAACCTTTAATTGCTAAGGTCAGCAACTCACAGACCACTAATGTATGTTTTAAGGAAAAGCTAACTATGTGTAACATCTGAAATACTCAAAACTGCATTTAGAATACAGACCTATTTGGCAATAAGCATTTTATTTCTACTTTTCAAACTTAAACTAAAGTCAAGTCTGCAGCTTTAGCTGCTCAGTTAACAGGTTTAGCAGTCAGTTCTGGCACATATTCCAACAGACTCATGCATTTTTTTCTCAGAAAATACACACATAAACTAAATTCTACTCTCCATCTACTACTATTCTGTCTTGCATTCATGAAATACCACATGTACTGATAATAATGTAATAAATTATAGAACACATTTATTTTTCAAAAAAATTGAGTTCTGTAAATCACAATGTTAAGACTCTATGATAGCTGAGGCAGCCTGCAAACACTTTTAAGATTTCTAAGTTAAAGTAGTAGGAGTATTAATTTTAAAACGATAGAACTCCTTTATACATTTCCAACATTTAAAAGGAGACAGAATAATAGATGAAGATTTTGGTTCCAAGTTTGCTGCCCCACATCTAAAGATGAAATAATTTAAAAAAGCAACTTAATTCCATAAACAAAACTAAAACTTTCTATTCATAATGTCGACATATGGTAAAGATTGTTACACTTAAACCTGAATCAGCAGGAAAGTCAAACAGGATTTTATACTCCTTAGAAAAATATAAGTGAAACATCACTGATTTTTCCCTAAAATTCAAGTTTCTCCATATATCCTTGAGGATATGAAAAGGAACTCATGCTTTTTCTGACTGAATTATTTCAGCATTTTTCTATCGAAGTAACAGAAAAGTGCATCTATATAGGATATGTATCACTAACTGCAGTTATTATTTTATATGGCAGAAAATGGTACTTTTTGCAAATGACAGACCTATCTCTATTAGCATTACAATTTGCTTCACTAACTCCTATTAAAGTAGGTGCTCATCATCTTCATTTTACAGACAAGGTACCTTACAGAGGTCACATGCTAGGAAGTGTCAAGAGCTGGGATTAGAAACCCAGGAAATTTGGATCCAGAGCCACTATTCTTATTCTCTACACTAAACCATCCATCTTGTAACACCCACCTCTAACTAATGTGTTGTTTCCCACTAGACTAGTCTAGGTCTCAACCAGGTGATTCTGATTCTGCCTCCAAGTCTCATCTCCCAACCCTAAGCAGTCCAACCCAACTAGAACATCTAGCAATGTCTGGGACTTTTTTTTTTTAAAAAAGATAGAGTCTCATAATCCCTTGCCCAGGCTGGAGTGCTGTGGTCCAATCATAGCTCACTGTAGGCTTAAGCAATTCCCTCATGTTGGCCTCACAAGTAGTTGGGTCTAGAGGCATGTGTTACTCTGTCTGGTTAACTTTTAAGATTTTTGTAGAGATGGGGTCTCACTATACTGCCCAGGTTCCTGGCCTCAGCTTTCCAAAGTGCTGGAATCAGAGGCATGAGTCATCATATCCAGCATGGAGACATTTTTAACTGTCACAACTTAGAAGTGTTGTTACTGGTATCAGGTGGGTAGAGACCAGGATGCTACTAAAATTCCTATAATGCAGAGCCTCATGCTACACTGCCCAGCTTAAAACATAAACAGTGCCTAGGACAGAGCAGACTCCAGGAGGTAGAGTCTCACAGCTGATCTCCGTTGCTGTTGCACCCTTAGGCCCAGAAACAATTCTCGACACTTTTAAGTAGTTATATTTGTTGAGTAAATACTTAGCTGCTTCTTTTTTCAACTTTACACAATTTATTATGTAAAAGAGTAAATAAAGAAGCTACATGAATTGAAAACACGGTCCAGAGAGAGGAAAGGGTCAACACTGGTAGGCAACATTTATTAAAAATAATTAAATTGGGCTGGGCGCGCTGCCTCATGCATGTAATCCCACTACTCTTTTTTTTTTTTTTTGTAGAGACAAAGTCTTACTTTATTGCCCTTGGTAAAGTGCCATGGCGTCACAGCAACCTCTAACTCCTGGGCTTAGGTGATTCTCTTGCCTCAGCCTCCTCCCAAGTAACTGGGACTACAGGCACCCGCCACAACGCCCAGCTATTTTTTTTATTGCAGTTTGGCCAGGGCTGGGTTTGACCCCACCACCCTCAGTATATGGGGCCAGCACCCTACTCATTGAGCCACAGGTGCCACCCAATCCTACCATTCTTGAGAGGCTTAGGATGGATGGACTGCTAGAGCTCAGGAATTCCAGACCAGCTTGAGTGAGACCCCATCTCTACTAAAAGCAGAAAAATGAGCCAGGCATAGTGGCTGGCACCTGTAGTTTCAGCTACTCAGGAGGCTGAAGCAGGAGGATCACTTGCACCCAGGAGTATGAAGTTGTGGTGAGCTAGGATTAGGCCATGGCACTTGCTTGGGTGACACAGTGAGAGTGTATCAAAGAAAAAAAATAGAGAAAAAATTAAATTAGTGGTGGTACCCTCAATGGATGTAACAGGATATAGTAACTAGAAGTGATTTTAATGCTCCATAGGAGTCCTCCCCTTTTGGGGCTTAACTTTCTTCCAAATGACTATAATAAAATCCAACTCTGCCAAAACATTTAAGTGGGGCTTCTAAAGAACATTTTTTTCTTTAGACCTTTTAATACATGAAGTTCTGTGAGTTAAGTATAAAAGGAATAGAATTATTTTTCCTTGTTAAAATGGAAGCCTTTAAGTGTCTCATTCAAATAGCATATATTCAGGGCATTAACAGATTCCCCTAAATTACACAGCATCGCAATTGATCTAATGACTTGCAAATATCTTGAAAGAATTCTAAGAGGTTCTTTACAAATTTCACAGAAGGATTGAATCCTAGCACACAAAAGACAAAGACCTGTTCCCTTAAGAACAGTAGTACTTGAGTTTGTTATTCAAAGAGTTTATAACCATAATATTCTAAGTATAACTTCATCCTATATAAAAAAATCCAAAGTCTAACATCTGTCAAAGCATTTTCAATCCTTTCTCTTTTACCTCAAAGAACTACTGAAAATTACCCGAAGGCATCTATTCCTAAGTAATATTGCTTGATTTACAAAATTCTTTCTCTAGGAAAAGCTGAAAAGGTCATCATGCAGATATTCCAACAATACTAGGAAAAACCTGACATACTCCACTCATCGTTCCTGTAATTAATGAATGCATCTGGCTTGCCTAAATGTTAAAATTATGAAACCACACCATACTGTGTAAAATGTGCCTATTACATTTAAAAAGAAAGTAAACCCATATTTATTTACTAGCACTGTTAAAACATTACATAAACACATCCAAAGTGGCAAGTAATTATGATGCAAGCCCTTGCATGGCAATCCAAATTTATTGAACTACTGATGCTAAGTTATACAAAATTGCACCACTTTAATTAAGGCTTTTAGTTTACATTTGGCCACCTCAAAGTAGTTGTAACATTAGGTTGGTCAATTTAAATACTGTGGCTCCCTGTTGGATAGACACACAATCTTTACATCCAAACGTTAATGCATACAAAGCAACAAGGCATTGTTAAATAAAACAGCAATAGTTACTGCAAATTAGGCCTTGTGACCAATTACACATGATTAAAATTACTTCCCACATTCACATCCACAGTACTCGTCCACCATTTAACATCTCAACCAAAACGTTACACGTGTGAAACAATCACTAACAGGCAAAAATACTAAACCTGTATATTTGGTATTGCAAATACACTTATGCATGAGCAAGCAAGGGATTCACAGTGAGAATCTACAGCTGCAGAAGCCTGGAAATGATTTACAAAAATTGTGAAATCATTAAAAAATTGTTTGAAAATATACACTTCTTGTTGTAGACCCCCACTGTACACACAACTATAAACATTGTTCCCTATGTAACAAAAAAGGAAACATAATAAAGAGATTTGAAAAGTCTGGACATTTCCTTCCCAACAGATATTAAAGGCAACGTCTTTAATCTAAGACATTATACTGAAAGGACTATCATATTTTAAAGACAAGATCACTGTCTCCACAGGTTTTTTTAAAAATTAAAAAAACTATACAGCTGTGTTAATCAAAGCGCTTATTTCGTACAATACAATGATAATGACCTTGAATTTCTTAAAAAAAATTACAATAAGCTACAAGTATCAAAGAAGCGAAGTTATCTGGAGTAGTCTATATAGGAGCTCTTTGGACTTTCTTTTATTATGCTAAAATAGTGGTGCTTTCAGGATTTACATTATTGTACTCTCCAATACAAAGTGTGGGACATGTTAAAGTATACAGTACACCATTTTCATACATGTACAACATTGGTGGATGAAGAATGTCTCTTAGCAGTAATACTGGATGTAGCCTCTGGTTTTACCAGCTGCATACTCTAGGACTATTATATAAGTAAAAATCTCTTGTGATACTGGAAAGTGATTAGAATGTGCAAACTGATATAGTAGCTTTCATCTGCCTCTTAAAAGGTACCACCACAGGAAAGTCCATTTAAGATGTTGGTAGGTTTAACAAAGTTGGAATGCTGGCACTGTTGAATTGGGCAACAGTTCTTCAGACCTGTCAAAAGGAAAAAGACATGTTAACTGAAAACACAGGTTGGAAATAGTACACAAAAGATCCAAAGGAAAAAGTAAGACAACAGTCTTAAAGTGCTAGAAACGAACGTAGGGTCTTGTTTCAGTTGTTACATTAACAGCAATGTACCACAATTCACAGCAGAACGAGGGACCTTTGTGCAAATATTTGTGCATTAATTTCTAAAGATTAAAGAGAAAAAAAAAAACTTTTAGACATCAGTGGGCAGCGCCTATGGCTCAATGAGTAGGGCACCAGTCCCATATACTGAGGGTGGCAGATTCGAACCCAGCCCTGTCCAAACTGCAACAACAACAAAAATAGCTGGGCAATGTGGCGGGTGCCTGTAGTCCCAGCTTCTCGGGAGGCTGGGGCAAGAGAATCACCTAAGCCTAAGACCTAGAGGTAGCTGTGAGCTGTGACGCCAGGGCACTCTACTGAGGGTGACAAACTAACTGTCTCTAAAAAAAAAAGTCAGAAAAAGAGGACAACATATTAAAAATCACATATAAAGTAAAAAAAATTGTAACATAAAAGAGATGAAATCAAAACTGTCTATTAATATTCATTTGCTTTGGATAATTTTCAGCATACATGACTGAGCTAAAAAGTTTCCTTTTTTACTGTTTTTCTGGGGATCAGACTTGTTATAAGCTCTAGACTCATGCCCCAATTATACAGGGTGTTAGCATGGATATGGCTGCTGAAATAATTTTCACAAATGCCTAGAACTTCAGGTCCTCATTTTGAGTCTAAATGAGGTTCATAATCTAGTAGCAAACTGAGAAGGACAGATGGAGGCTGTGAGCTCAAGCACATGTATGCTGCTAAGAATGGGAACATGGTCAGGAATGAGAGGACGTAAGTAGAGGTTAGGGACAGAAGCTCTAAAAAGATATAGAATTAAAGTGTTATTGCGCAGTCATTTAACATATGAGGAAGCAGAGTCAAAAATGTCAAAAGTTCTCAAGGCTAAGGGTACAGTAAATGCATGGTATATTTTATTTTTTTGATAGTCTTATTTTGTCACTTTTGGTAGAGTGCCATGGTGTCATAGTTCACAGTAACCTCAAACTCTTGTGCTCAAGTGATCCTCTTGCCTCAGCCTCCCAAGTAGCTAGTACTTATAGGTGCTCACCACAATACTTGGCTATTTTTATTCTTAATTTTTTTCTACAGAATTAAAAAGGCTAAATTTAGTGACAATAACAATGTTTAACATAAGGACCAAGAACAAAAACCTCATAAAGAAGGAATTAAGATAAATACATTCAGAAAAGAAATGAGATGATTACTGCAACGAAACATTAAGTAATAATAATAGTAATAATGCAAAGTAACATTCACATTGTCAGATAGGAGTATATCTATTATAGAATACTTTGATCAGTTAACTACTTATTTTGTTTTTTCCAAAGTCTCAAAAAAAATAGAGAACTAATACTTATAAATGAAAGATAATTTCAAAAAAACAGATCATGCCAACTCTTATAGACAACAGAAAAAGAAATACTTCAAAATCATTCTACTTAATCTGGATATATCTGATATTAAAATTGGAGAAAATATATTATTATAAAGGAGAAATTACAAACATATTTCACTTATAAATGAGAATGCAATGATAAACAACATATTAACATGTTGAATTAAAAATTAATGTTTAAGTAATGTACTTTGGTCAAAATTAAATACAATTTATATGAGACTTAGTCACTATTTTCTTTTTGTTCCTTGCTCCCACCTCCTTCTGTCTGGTCTCCCCTTCCCCCATGCCCCACCGTATCATTAATTGTCTTCACATCAAAGTTGAATACATAGGATTCTTATTTCTCCACTCCTGTGATGTTTCACTAAGAATACTGTGTTCCACCTCCATCCCTGTTAGTACAAATGCTGTAAAATCTCCATTATTTTTGATGGCTGAATAATATTCCATGGTATACATATACCACAGCTTATCAATCCATTCCTGGGTTGAAGGACATTTAGGCTGTTTCCACATTTTACTGATTGCAAATTGGGTTGCAATCAACAGCCTAGTACAAGTGCCTGTGCCCAACAATTGGACTGTAGGATCAAATGGGAGGTCTAGGTTGAGTTCTTTAAAGTTTCTCCATACTTCCTTCCAAAAAGGTTGTATTAATTTGCAGTCACACCAGCAATGGAAAAGCGTTCCTTTCTCTCCACATCTGTAGTTTTGAGATTTTGTGATATAGGCCATTCTCGCTGAGGTTAGATAGTATCTCAGGGTGGTTTTAATTTCATTTCTCTAATAATTACAGATGAGCATTTTTTCATATGCTTCGTAGTCATTCATCTATTGTCTTTAGAGAAGATTCTATTCATGTCTTATCTTCCAGTGTTTTTCCTATTCTTTGAGGGTTTTTATTGTTTCATGCCTTAACTTTAATTCCTTTATCCATCTTGAATCAATTTTTCTGAGTGGAGAAAGGTGCAGGTCCAATTTCAGTCTTTTACATGTGGATATCCAATTTTCCCAGAACCATTTATTAAATAGGGAGTCTTTCCCCCAGTGGATGCTCTTGTTTGGTTTATTGAAGATTACGTGGCTGTAAGTGGTTGGTTTCATTTCCAGGTTTTCTATTCAATTTCAAATAGCTATGTCTCTATTTTTGTGCCAGTACCATGCTGTCTTGACTACTATAGCCTGTAGTACAGCCTAAAATCTGGTATAGTGATACCCCTGGCTTTATTTTTGCTACTAAGACCTGCCTTAGCTATACAGGTTTTTTTCTGGTTCCATACAAAACGCAGAATCAGTTTTTCTAAGTCTTTTTTTTTTTTTTGAGACAGAGCCTCAAGTTGTCCCCCTGGGCAGAGTGCCGTGGCATCACAGCTCACAGCAACCTCTAACTCCTAGGCTCAAGCGAGTCTCCTGCCTCCACCTCCCAAGTAGCTGGGACCACAGGTGCCTGCCACAATGTCTGGCTATTTTTTGGTTGCAGCTGTCATTGTTATTTGACGAGCCGGGCTGAACTTCAACCTACCACCTTAGGTCTATGGCTGGCACCTTAGCCACTTGAACTACAGGTGCCGAGCCGAGTTTTTCCAAGGCTTGAAAGTACAATGTTGGTTTTTTGAGACAGAGCCTCAAGCTGTCCCCCCTGGGTAGAGTGCCATCGCACCAAAGCTCACAGCAACCTCCAACTCCTAGGCTCATGTGAGTCTTCTGCCTCAGCCTCCCAAGTAGCTGGGACCACAGGTGCCCACGATAATGCCCGGCTACTATTTTTGGTTGCAGGCGTCATTGTTGTCTGACAGGCCCAGGCTGGATTGAACCCGCCACCTTAGGTGTATGTGGCTGGCGCCTTAGCCACTTGAGCTGCAGGCACTGAGCCACGATGTTGGTATTTTAATAGGGATGACGTTGAATTGGTAAATTACTCTAGGAAATATAGACATTTTAACAACGTTGATTCTCCCCAGCCTCGAGCATGGTATGTTCTTCCATTTGTTGATGTCCTCTATTTCTTTTCTTAGGGTTTCATAATTTTTGTTGTTATAGAGGTCCTTCACCTCTTTTGTTCAGTATATTCTAAATATTTCATTTTCTTTGGGGCTATGGTGAAAGGAAGTGGGTCCTTAATTAACCTCTCATCTTGGCTATTGTTGGTGTATACAAAGGCAACTGACTTGTGGACACTCATTTTATACCCTGAGACATCACTGTATTTTTTGATGACTTCCAAGAGTCTTGTGGTTGAGTCTTTGGGGTTCTCCAGATATAAGATCGTATCATCAGCAAAAAAGGGAGAGTTTAACCTCCTCTGCTCTCATTTGGATGCCCTTTATTTTCTTGTCTTATCTAATTGTTATTGGCTAAAACTTCCAGCACAATGTTGAATGATAATGGTGACAGAGGACAACCTTGTTTGGTTCCAGTTCTAAGAGGAAAAGCTTTTAGTTTTACTCCGTTTAGTAAAATACTAGCTATGGGTTTGTTGATAGCTTTGATACTCCTCAGTGTTCTAATTAAAAAAGGATGCTGGATTTTACTGTATACTTTTTCTGCATCTATTCAGAGGATCATGTAGTCTTTGGTTTTACTTTTGCTGATATGGAAAATAAAATTTATGGACTTGCGTATATTAAGCCAGCCTTGCATTCCTGGGATGAAACCTACTTGATCCTGATATATGACTTTTTTGATGATAAGCTATAATCTACCATGTTTCCCTGAAAATAAGACACTACCTTATATTTATTTTCTATCAAGATGACACTTGAGGGCTTATTTTCAGGGGATGTCTTATTTTTATTACGTATAATACAAACATTATAATAAAACAATCTACATTTATTCAAATACAGTTAAATTGTCTTGTTCTGGAAACTGACAGGGGAACCGACCTTGTTGGTAGGGCTGGCGCTAGTGATGTGTGAACTCCTTTCCCCTAATCGTTCCCATGTGTGCAATAATAGGATGCCTGTGACTGCAGTTACTACACACATAATCACGCAAGTGCGAATGGCTTGGAGAAAGAACTGTGGCAGATAAAAGGTATTCCAGTCTTCCGTACTGCTCTGCATCCGAAATGGGTGGCATGCCTATGCAGCATATCTGCCTAGCCACGCCTATAACTAGGTCTTATTATTGGGGTAGGGCTTATATTTGACAAATGCATATAAATCCTGCTAGGGCTTATTTTTGGGGTAGGTCTTATTTTCAGGGAAACATGGTATTAGCTAAGATTTTATTGAGATTTTTGGATCTCAAAATTGGTCTGAAATTCTTCTTTTTAGTTGGGTCTTTTCCTGGTTCAGAACGTGTTGGAGAAGATTCCTTCCTCCTCAATCTTTTGGAATAATTTCTGCAGTATAGAAGTAAGCTCTTCCTTGAAGGTTTGATAGAATTCTGGGGTGAAGCCATCTGGACCAGGGAATTTTTTTGTTAGATTTTTTAATTGTTTCTTTGATCTCAGTGCTTGAAACTGGTCTGTTCAGGAGATCTATTTCATCTGGCCTAAGTCTAGGAAGAGGGTGTGATTCCAAATATTGATCCATTTCCTTCACATTATCGATTTTCTGGGCATAAAGTTTCTGATAGTATTCAAGAGATGATCTCTTCTATCTCTGTGGCATCAGTTGTTATTTTCCCTTTATCATTTTGGATTGAGGTTACTAGAGATTTTACTTTTTTACTTCTAGTTAGTCTGGCCAAGGGCTTATCTATTTATTTTTTCAAAAACCCAACTCCTTGTTCCATTAATTTTCTATATGATTCTTGTGTCTTTGATTGCATTGATCTCTGATTTAATTTTGGTTATTTCTTTTCTTCTGCTGGGTTTAGGCTTTGATGGTTGTTCTTTTTCCGATTCTGTCAGATGGCTTGTGAGTTTGTTGATGTAACTCTTTTTCTGTTTTTCGAATGCAGGCTTCTAAAGCAATTAATTTTCCTCTCAGGACTGCTTTTGCTGTATCCCATAGGTTTTGGTAGCTTGTGTCTTCATTATTGTTACACTCAAGGAAGTTAATGATTTTTTTTTTTTAATTTCTTCCTGCACCCAACTATCATTCAACATGAGGTTGTTTTAACTTCCATGCCTTTGTGTGAGGTTTATTGCTGGAGTAGAGTTCCACTTTTAGTGCCTTGTGGTCTGAAAAGATGCAAGGTAGAATTTCAATTCTTTTGATTCTGTTGACATTTGTTTTGTGTCCTAGAATATGATCAATTTTGGAGAATGTTCCATAGGACGTTGAGAAGAATTCTTTATCTTTGGGAAGAAGTGTTCTATATATGTTTACCAAGCACAGTTGTTCTAGGGTCTTATTTCAATCTCTAATATCTTTGTTTAATTTCTGTTTGGAGGATCTGTCCAGCTCTGAGAGAGGGGTGTTAAAGTCCCCTGTTATTGTGGTGTTATAGGATGTCATACTGCTCAGACTAAGCAAGGTCTGTTTCAAGAATTTGGGGCATTTAAATTGGGTGCATAAATATTTTGAATTGAAATGTCTTCTTATTGTATTTTTCCCTTGACCAATATGAAGTGACCATCATTGTTTTTTGTAACTTTAGTTGCTTTAAATCCACATGTATCTGAAAGTAAGATTGCAACCCCTCTTTTCTTCTGACTTCCATTTGCCTGACAGATTGATTTAACTTTCAACCCTTAACTCTGAGTTTTAATTTGTCTTTCGACGTGAGGTGTGTTTCCTGCAAACAGCAAATAGATGGCTTGTGTTTTTTCATCCAATCAGCCAAAGTATGCCTCTTCAGTGGGCAGTTCCAGCCATTGACATTTATTGAGATAATTGACAAGTGTGGTTGTGTTCTATTCATCTTATTTTGTGAAAACCCATTGCTTAGTTTTGTCTTTTCCATCATCATGGAAACTAGGTTCTGTCCATTAATTTCTGGGTGTTTACTTTGCTGAAGGTCCATTGTGATGGTCAGTGTGTAGGACAGGTTGAAATATTTCCTGTAAAGCTGGTCTTGTAGCAAATTTCCTCAGTGTTTGCACAGCAACAAAAGATTTGATTTCTCTGTCAATTTTAATGCTTAGCGTAGTGGGATATAGAATTCTGGGCTGGAAATTGTTCTGTTTAAGTAGGTTAAAGATAGATGACCACTGTCTTCTAGCTTGAAAAGTTTCATTACAGAAGTTTGTGGTCACCCTGATAGGTTTGCCCCTGTAGGTCAGTTGGCACTTACTCCTGGCAGCCTGCAAAATCTTTTCTTTTGTCTTAACATTAGATAAATTCATCACAATATGCCTCGGAGAAGGTCTATTTGAGTTGAGGTGACCAGGGGACCGACATCCCTCTGAAAGGAGTATGACAGAGAGTGATACTTGGGAAATTTTCATTTATAATATTCTCTAGTATGGCTTCCATTCCTCTGGGGCATTCTTCTTCCCCTTCTGGGATACCTATGATTCATATGTTTGAACGCTTCATAGAGTACCACAATTCTATCAGTGCTTTCTCTATCCTTTTCAGCCACTTTAACAATCTGAGTTATCTCAAAAGCTTTATCTTCTACCTCTGAGATTCTTACTTCAGGATGGTCTAATCCAGGGGTCCTCAAACTTTTTAAACAGGGGGCCAGTTTACTGCCCCTCAGACCGTTGGAGGGTTAGACTGCAGGTCCCAGAATGATTCGGCTGCTAAGCAGGACAGGCAGCAGCGGCAAAAACACCCGGCAGGCTGGATAAGTGTCCTAGGCAGACTGCATGTGGCCCAAGGGCCATAGTTTGAGGACCCCTATTCTAATCTGTTGTTAATACTGTCTATTGTATCTTCGAGTTCCCTAATTGACTACTTCAGTTTCTTCAGCTCTGCTCTATCTTTTCTGTATTCTTTGTATGGTTCATCTCTTACTTGATTCTGTTTTTGAATTTCCTTTTGGTTATTATCCACTTTCTCAGCAATTTCTTTCATTGTTTTTTTGATTATTTTCCACTTTCTCAGCAATGTCCTTCATTATTTTCATCACATGTATTTTAAATTCCCCTTCTGTCATTTCTAACATTTCTTTATAGGAGGAATCCTCTGCTGTAGCTACCTGCAATCCCTAGCAGGGGTTACTCTGGACTGGCAGTTCATGTTGCCAGAATTTTTTTGCTGATTCTTCTTCATGAGTGTTTTCTTATATCTGTTTCCTTACCCTAATTTCTCTTTCATTTCTTCTTGTTCTAAGTTATGATGCCGCTGGCCTAAAGTTTTAATGAGTCCTTTTGGTGCAAGACTAGAAGGATGAGAAGACTGAGGAGTAAGAAGGGAAAAAGATTTAAGAAAAATAAATAAAAAGAGAGAGAAAGAAGAGGGGGTGAATAAAAGGAAGTATTGACAAAAAGAAGAAAGGCACCAAAAGAAAGAAACAGGAGTAATATAGGTGTATATAGGGTACTATGACCCACCCTTAAAGACCCCCAACCTCTGTGGGTTCCAGGTTGGGTTATTTCCTTGAAGTCAACAGCTCTTTGCTAGTTGGCTCAGACACAGTACCCCACCTCCACCAGGTAGAGAGGAAAGACAAAAATACTATAAATCAAACCCTAACAAGCAAGCAAAAACCCTAATAGAATAAAATTAGGGGCAAAAAAAACAAATAATAGGGGCAGACACACTGGCAAAAATGAAAGTAACTATTAAAGAAGGCAAAAATGGAAGATTGTATTTAAACTCGAATGAAAAAAAAAGAAAAAGAAAAAAGTCAAAAAAATGTTGAAATTAAAAAAAAAAAAAACCCAAACCAAACAAATAATATATATATCTTGGTAAATATTGTCTGGGTAACAGCTGTACAAGATAGAGATTAGAGGCCTCAGCTGATTTCACAGACCCCGCAGGCTTAGAAGCCCAAATGTCTCCTCAGGCCACTTAAAAGACACTCCAGACCAGGCGTCCTCAAACTTTTTAAACAGGGGGCCAGTTCACTGTCCCTCAAGACTGTTGGAGAGCCGACTGCAGGCCCTGGGACAAGTTGGCTGTTAAGCAGGACAGGCAGTGGTGGCAAAAACACCCGGCCAGCATGATAAATGTTCTCGGTGGGCCACATGTGGCCCGTGGGCTATAGTTTGAAGATGCCTGCTGCAGACCGTGAACGTCGGCCCAACAGCTTTTCAAGGAAAGCACTTATCCCTGGGATCTCTCCTGGTGTGGCTACCTTCTTATCCAGTGTGCCAAATCCAGTTTTCCTCAATGCCCCTGAGGGCCAAGGCTGTTTATCTGCCAAACACTTGGATCTCCGCACTTCCCCAGCATCTCAGCCCTCGCCTTTGGACAGTTCAGTCACTAGATTACTTGCCCAAGGTCTCCCGGCTGATCCCTATGCTGCAACACGCAGGGGCAGCTCCCCCATAACTGCTGTGAGGGCAGCCCACAGCTGAACGGCATTAGCTCCTCACCAGCTCAGCGGCTCAGTCTGGGGCCCCAGACAGTGCCCAAAGTCATCCACACAATGGCCCAAGGTCTCCCAAGGCAGTTCAATGGAGTGCCCAAGTCCAGAAAAACCAAAACAGCTCCCAGGCAAGGCTCTTGCTATAGGTAAAACTGCAGGCAGCCTCTGATTGAACAAATGGGCACCCACTACTTGCTGGTTTTCCACAGCTTCTGTCCTCCTCATGGGGTCCAAAAATCTCTCACTGACTTCCTCGGTCACCAGAGGACAGCCTCTGGGCAAAACCCACTGGCCAGAGATGCCTGGAGTCTTCACTCCCCACTCTCACTATATCCGGTTACACAGAAGTTGCTACTCGGCCACCATCCTGATTAGATATCCCCCCATAAAGTTTTGTTTATGTTTCAGGCCAATATCACGCTCAGGCTTCAAGTGTTCTACTCTATTTTTAAAGACAGGGTCTTGCTCTTGCTCAGGCTGGTCTCAAACCCCAGAGCACAGGCGATTTACCCGCCTCAGCCCCCCTGAGTGCTGGGATTACAGGTGTGAGCCACCACAACCGGCCCAAATGCATGGTTTAATAACTGAATCAAAAACTATTATCACTGGCAAACACAGCAGCTGAGTGTTTATGAGGTGCCAGGCACCGATCTAACTGCTCGAGAAAGTACTGACCTCATTTAATGACTGTTTTTATAACCTATGTAAAGACATATGTTCAGTTCTCCTTTGCTATCTCATCTCTGGGTTGTATTTGTGGTGCTCTCTGCTGGAGTTCTTTATCCACAACAGGCTAATTTCTACTTGTCCCTCAGATCTCAGCTTAGATGTCTCTTACTCTGACACGTTCCCTAAATCCTCAGTCCATGTTTGACAGGTTTGTTGCCCCAATTACCTGTTCCTACAGCATCCATGATGGCACAGTAGTTAAGCATCGTCTCTCTATTCAAATTCTGGCTCTCCTTTACTAACTGCAGGGCTTGAACAACTAAAAATCTTTCTGTTAACAGTTATCTCATTTATAATATAGGAATAATAATATTTCTTGCCTCATAGGCTTGTGTGGGAATCCAATTAATATACAGATAGTATTAAGATTTCCTGGCACATGGTAAATATGTAAGAGGTTTTCATTATTGGCACTATGCTGGATTTATCCTATCATACCATTCATCATTTTTTGCAGTTTAGTGGGTGTCTCTTTCAGTACATTTTAATTAACTTCAGGAAATTAAAGGCAAGGAGAAAAGGTTCTTGTCCACTACTGCACTGCCAGCACCAACCAATGTACCATTAGGGTATAAGTTATATAATGAACGAACTTACTTAGAATATTTACTTGTGTAAAATACCTTATGATGACAGGTAAATGAAATCATTATTTTAATAGGGCATCATACTAAGCCATATAGATATACTGAAAAAAAGGTAACCATTTTTTTTTTAAATTAACCAAAAAAATTCTATACTTGCTTTCACAACAGAGTGTCCCTAATAAAGTTGTTATAGGAAAGAGTCATTAACATACCTGGCTCAGAGCTACAATGCATTTAGTATATTAAAGCAGCTGACATGATGACTTTTTGCGAGGCTTCCCAGGCACTGGAGTTTTTCTGTTAATTTGCCGCACTAGGTCATAAAAGATCTGCAAAAATATTCATTAAAAAAAAATTTATGGTGAAAAAAATTTGAAAAGCAAAGAATGAAAAAGTAAAATGAAAAACTAGTGATTTCCATGTATATAAATGTGAATTCCCAGAAAGCAACTCTTCTGTCCAGCTAATCAATGAGTAAAACCAGGTTAGTTTTACTGCCACTTGCCCAATGCTTTTTTGCTTATTTGGGGGGATGATTAAAATTCTTCTTAAATATGCAGTTGAAAGAACTACAGAGATCTTATCTTAGTTCAATTAGAATATTTACCATCACACAAAGAAAAACATCCTTTACTCTTCTCCACATCTTTTTATGTTTTTATTCTATAAAATGACTTTAAGCCCCTTTAAGAACCATGCATGCCCTTTTGAATTTTAGTTCCTTTTATTAGGCATTTTATTATACTCTGGATACCTGAGGACTTTATCTATCTACCCTGTCTCTATCTTTTCTGTCCAGTCTTCCTTTTCCATGGTAAATTTCACTGTACTAGCAATAGTACTGTACTTATTTACTACACGCATACAGTTAACATTAAGATTTTTTTCTTGCCAATAAGATCAACATAGCATTTTGAGTACATATCAACCTGGGGTTATTTTAATAAACATTTTTTCCAATAATTTTGAATGTTGTATTCCAAATAAAGAGCTATGTTAAGTATATTTGACCATACCTCATTAACATTTATTTTTGATTTTGCAGAAGACTCTAAGAATGCACAGTTGTTCCACTGTCTTGCTAGATTTTGACCTTGTTCCTTTCCTACAACTCTTTCATCTTCCAAGTCACACTTATTACCGACCAGAATCATTGGAACCTAAAAATACATTTGTGAGGGTAAAAATAAATAAGTAAATATGCTATATAAATTCAAATCAAAACAATTTTAAAAGGCAAGCCTAAGGATTACTTTTTATATAAAATGCCAAATAAAAATACTAAATTAATTATGTGTAATAGAATGTAGCTAAAACATGAAAGCCTTAACAACATTAATTTGTATAACAAACAGTATTGGCTTTTGTGTCAGGTACACTGCCAGTTGTCTCCACTGCCTTCTCTTCTTAGGGAGATGTCAAATGATAATTCCAGAGGGAAGAAAATAGATACCAAGCTATGACCTACTTGTGAAAAAGTGGAAAAAACCGTAAAATTGTATTACAATGAACTTATAACTAATTATAGTAAGTAAAACATATAACCTTTCAAGAAGGAAGTATGACAAGGTGGTAGCGTGAAAAGCCAATATACTTCAACATTTTTTTTTTTTTTTTTGAGACAGAGCCTCAAGCTGTCCCCCTGGGTAGAATGCCATGGCATCACAGCTCACAGCAACCTCCAACTCCTGGGCTCAAGCGAGTCTTCTGCCTCCCAAGTACCTGGGACCACAGGTGCCTGCCACAATGCCCGGCCATTTTTTGGTTGCAGCCGTCTTTGTTATTTGGCGGGCCCAAGCTGGATTCGAACCTGCCACTTTAGGTGTATGTGGCTGGCACTTTAGCCACCTGAGCCACAGGCGCCGAGCCTATACTTCAACATTAAAAAATTTTTCTCTAAAGTGTTAATCAACCTCAAGTTTTCTCATTTCTTGACATTCATTTATCAGATAAGCATTCTTAACTGCACAACTGCAAATAAGAGAAATTTGGGAGGTACACACAATAGAATATTAAGCTTCTCTTGTATTAAAAAGCCAAAAAATTAAATCAAATTATTAAGATCAAGAACACTTATTAATGGCGTCATGTAGGTGAATTAAAGTTCATAATTTTAAGTAAAAGAATACTATGGGAGGGGGCGGCACCTGTGCTCAGTGGGTATGGCACCAGCCCCGTATACTGAGGGTGGTGGATTCAAACCCGGCCCTGGCCTAACTGCAACGACAAAAAAAATAGCTGGGCATTGTGGTGGGTGCCTGTGGTCCCAGATACTCAGGAGAGTGAGGCAAGAGAGTCACCTAAGCCCAGGAGCTGGAAGTTGCTGTGAGCTGTGTGATGCCATGGCACTCTACCAAGGGTGACAAAGTAAGACTCTGTCTCTACAAAAAAAAAAGAGAGAGAGAGAGAGAGAGAGAGAGAAAACACTATAGGGAAAAACAAAACTTATTTTATAAAAACCAGGATTAACCACTGCATAATTGGCTTTTTTTTTTTGAGACAGGAGCCTCAAGTTGTCCCCCTGGGTAGAGTGCCATGGCATCTCAGCTCACAGCAATCTCTAACTCCTGGGCTCAAGTGAGTCTCTTGCCTCTGCCTCCCAAGTAGCTGGGACCACAGGTGCCCACCACAATGACCGGCTATTTTTTGGTTGCAGCCATCATTGTTGTTTGGCGGGCCGGGCTGGATTTGAACCCGCCACCTTGGGTGTACATGGCTGGCACCTTAGCCACTTGAGCCACAGGCGCTGAGCCCATAATTGGCTTTTTAAGGCATTTTTGGAAAAAACCCAAACTGGAAAAGAACTGTGGATTGATATAGAGTTTATTAGGCATTTCATAAATATTCCTTTAATGCAACTGATAGAAGAAAACTATGGCAGTTACTAGAGACAATACAATATAACAGATTTACTAACTAAAAAAATGCTCACTCTGAGCTGGGCACAGTGGCTCATGCCTATAATCCTAACACTATGTGGGACGGTGAGGCGGTGGATAGCTTGAGCTCAAGGGCTCGAAATCAGCCTAAGCAAGAGCAAGACCTGTCTCTAAAAATAGCAGGCATTGTGGCAGGCGCCTGTAGTCCTAGCTACTTGGGAGGCTGAGACACGAGGATCACTTGAGCCCAAGAGTTTGAGGTTGCTGTGAGCTGTGATATCACTGCACTCTACACAGGGCAACAAAGTGAAACTGTCTCAAAAAAAAAAAAAGAACTCACTTTGGGTGTTGGACCCAGAAATCTGTTTTAACCACATGATTTTGTTGCAAGATTAATTTTGAGAACCACTGTTACATATAGTATGATAAGAAATGATTTTTTTTCTTTTTTCTTTATTGAATGGTAACTATGTACATTAATGCAATTCTGCGGTACAGTGTGGTGTTTTCACATATAATTTGAAACACTTCCATCAAACTGGTTAACATAGCCTTCATGTCATTTTCTTAGTTAGAAATGATCTTTTTGATATTTCACATAGGATTAAAATCCACTCTGGTATACTCTAAAGGGATACCTCAATGAAAGTTAGAATCTAATGTTTTTGATGCCTTATTTTAAAAATTATTATGCTGTCACAGCTGCTTGAGATAGGTACATTTAAATGTCTGATTCTTATTAAAAATGTTCTTAAATCTACCAGAAATGTGGCCCAAAACATCATTTATTTTATTAGTACCATAGGCCCCCACATCCCTCCTCCTTCTCCACCAAATGCATGGTTTAAAAACAGGAACGGTGTAACATTTAATTTTCATAGGGTAATGGAAAAGGAGGGAATTTCTCACCTTCCACATGATTTATATTTCAAAACATGTAGAAGTGTTAAAGATACATTTTTGACTAAAGGAAAAAGCTTTTGCCCCACCCCCCCATCTGCCCAAATACATGAACTTTAAAACTTGAGTTAAATTTAAACTTTAAAACTGATTTAGTAAGTGTTTTGAAATAACAAATATGTTAAAGAGCAAGCTCACATCATCGGTGTCTTTAACTCGAAGAATCTGTTCCCTCAGATCTTGTAAGTCATTAAATGTGGACTGTGCTGTGATCGAATAAACTAATGCAAAGCCTTGTCCATTCTTCATGTACAAATCCCTCATTGCTGTAAATTGTTCCTATAAAAGGAATATTAAAAACAAATGTTTCAGAATTTGACCATTTTCAGAGTTTATAATGATTATAGCTCACTGAAGAATACTATAGTATTACAGAACACTTCTTTTTTTTTTTTTTTTTTTTGAGACGGAGCCTCAAGCTATCCCCCTGGGTAGAGTGCCATGGCATCACAGCTCATAGCAACCTCCAACTCCTGGGCTCAAGCGAGTCTCCTGCCTCCGCCTCCCAAGTAGCTGGGA
>CAUYQV010108282.1:0-24410 GCA_963574575.1 Galagoides demidoff
GCATCACAGCTCATAGCAACCTCCAACTCCTGGGCTCAAGTGAGTCTCCTGCCTCCGCCTCCCAAGTAGCTGGGACCACAGGCGCCCGCCATAACGCCCGGCCATTTTTTGGTTGCAGCCATCATTGTTGTTTGGCGGGCCCGGGCTGGGGATTTGAACACGCCACCGTAGGTGTACGTGGCTGGCGCCTTAGCCGATTGAGCCACAGGTGCCGAGCCCAGAAAGTATATTATCTGAAAATTTACATTTACTTGTAATATCCTTTGAGTTTAGAGTACTGTTATAATTACCTATCACCCATTTCTTTATAATAAACATAGTTAATTATTATAATTGTATTAGTGTATTAGTGTATAATTGTATTAATGTCTCCTCAATCTGAGCATTCTTAGCCAGGAAATGTGATTTGTAGGTATTATATAAATCTTCACCCTTAAAACTTAAAAATGCTCACTCTCTCACAAAAACATCTTATATACTGTATTTGTTCAAAATCTAAACGTGGCATATAAGAAAACGTAAGTCATTAAGTTATAATCTTACTATATTATTATTTCAAGATATTGCTTTATATCAATTCCTCCAATATAACTAAATTCATGTAATAAAAATGTAATGATTCCTATGTAATTTTAATGGAATTATACTAATTCTTTTTTTTTTTTGAGACAGAGCCTCAAGTGGTCTCCCTGGGTAGAGTGCTGTGGCATCACAACTCACAGCAACCTCCAACTCCTGGGCTCAAGCAAGTCTCGTGCCTCCGCCTCCCAAGTAGCTGGGACCACAGGCGCCCACCACAATGCCCAGCTATTTTTTTGGTTGCAGCCATCATTGTTGTTTGGTGGGCCCAGGCTGGATTCAAACCCACCGCCTTAGATATATGTGGCTGGTGCCTTAGCCACTTGAGCCACAGGCGCTGAGCTGAATTATACTAATTCTAAGTCCATTACGAGTAACAGTATTACACACTGACTACTAATTAATAATTAACAGGAAGCAGAACAACTTACTCGGCCTACAGGGCTCATTGGATGCACTGCGTAATCTGATGTCATACTATAGTTAGAAGCTTCGTTGATCATACTTATGGGTCGTTCCTTCTTTTCTTCAGATGTCATGGTTGCAACTGTCCTGAAAACACAGAACGCTAGAGCTTACCATACATGTGAACCACTTTATAGTAACACTTCCCCAGTTACTAAAGTTAACAATCTGAGGGTCTCACTTTTGCACTGTAGTAAGATCCTGGTTACTCTAGGGGCAGAGCTTAATATTTACAACTACTTTAAATGAAACATTTCTAACCTTAAAATAAGTTAATATCATGTTCATTTTAATAGGCATTATTATAGATATTCTACTTGGTCACCCAACTGGAAAATTAAAAATGAACTGTAAGATTAAATATTCTAATACAATAATAATAGCAATAATTATTTGCGAATAGCTTTATAGTACATAAAACATTTTTACACATAAATAATTTCATACTTATGAAAATTCTGCGAAACGGTAATTACCACTACCCTGATTGAAGGCTAAGAAAACTGAGCTCAAATTAGTTCAACAATTCAACCAAGTTTACAGTTTTTATCTCTAAACTTGTATCTTGGATTCTTGAGCTTGGTACCTGAGTTTGAACTACTGTGAAAATACCTTCGGAAATTACATTCCTCGTGAAGAAAAGGCAGGGTTTCTATACTGTATACATAATAAACAGCTGGCATTCTGTTATTATACTTGACTGTCAATGTCCAGATAAGAAAATTGTTAAATTATAGTCAATTTAATGTGGATAATAGCAATTTTACTGTCAGTCCCATTTTGAATACAGACATCCATGAAACTCTACTTACTGTTCATTCACTACAAAAATACAATTGTCCTGCGATGGCTGTCCTGTGACTGGATGTTTGCAGGTTACTTTCCTTTCATTATGGCTGAAATAAGAATAAAAGAGAAAGTGAGTATATAGGTACTTAAACATGTATTTAACATTCAAGTTAGTGAAAAAGGAAATGAAATTCAACCCCCCATGTTTTGAGATTCCTAAATACACCCTTTCTACTACATATCACGAGTGTGTATGCTGTGTAAATGCTATTTACACTTTTACTCCTTAGTCTGACCTCAGTCCCTCCTCCTCACTATTTATAAACTATTTATTGATTTGCCTCATGATAACTGTACTTTATATCTCATAGGTAGGTCATGAAAAGTAAATATGAACTTCTGTCTTCTGGTTCAACTGGGCACATTACAGAGACCTAATGCCAAATTCATATACCGGGCGAGGGGGTCTAACAGTAGTACTACACGGGCACCAGCACGTGAAAAGCAGAAGGCTCGAAAGAAGCAAAACTTACGGTGTTCGTTCCAAAATAATATTATATAAATAATGTAATGGGAACGATTTGTGATATTTGAGGAAGATACACTATAGATAAATCCGAAAGAGCAACAATCTAAGGTAAATGAAATGTAGAAATAACAGAAACAAAGAAAAATCTTTTGTTATGTATACTGGAAAAAAAGCTGCTTTGATTTATTTATTTTTTTGAGACGGAGCCTCAAGCTATCCCCCTGGGTAGAGTGCTATGGCATCACAGCTCATAGCAACCTCCAACCCCTGGGCTCAAGCGAATCTCCTGCCTCCGACTCCCAAGTTGCTGGGACCACAGGCGCCCGCCACAACGCCCGGCCATTTTTTTTTGGTTGCAGCCATCATTGTTGTTTGGAGGGCCCGGGCTGGGGATTCGAACCCACCACCTTAGGTGTATGTGGCTGGCGCCTTAGCTGAGTGAGCCACAGGCGCCGAGCCAGCTGCTTTGATTTAAAAGATGCCTTTTTGGAGAATGCCTGAGAAGTATCATTCTTTCTAGGTCAAGTAATAAGATTAGGTCTCCTATTACCTCTTGAAAGGAGAAGAAAAAAATACTACTCCTATTTATCTAAGTCAAAAATATCAGACACATTAAATAATATGCAATATGCACCGATGTATCAAATAATACTCATTGTCATTTATAAACGAATAAAATTTTTTGTCAGATCATATACCATAAACCAACTTAGAAGAAAAGATTGTTGGCATGACTAGTTCTAGAAAATGTACGTTCATTACAGAGAAAATTTTTGCATTTTCGCATGTTGTGTTGACTATTACTTTGTTACTCTTTTTTTTTTTTTGTAGAGACAGAGTCTCACTTTATCACCCTCTGTAGAGTGCCATGGCGTCACACAGCTCACAGCAACCTCCAACTCCTGGGCTTAGGTGATTCTCTTGCCTCAGCCTCCTAAGTAGCTGGAACTACAGGCACCTGCCACCATGCCCAGCTATTTTTTGTTGCAGTTTGACTGGGGCTGGATTTGAACCCGCCACCCTCGGTATATGGGGCCGGCACCCTACCCACTGAGCTACAGGCATTGCCCCTACTTTGTTACTCTTAAAAGACTATTACATGTGTATTGCCGGGAAGTCTACAACCATTAGCTGCAAACTTTTGAGTAAACTTCATGTACTCAAGTTCTTTTTCCAAGTACTAATTTTTACTTTTTAAAAATTAGTAACACAATACCCTGAAACTTTATCCATCAAATAAAATGGAAATCAATTTTTTTTAAAAAGCACAGACACAATTTAAAAAATTTAGATATTGAATATATCTATTAATATATAGATAATAAAGTATCTATATGTTAACAGTAGAATTATTACTGGAATATAATATTTCTGTTACTCCTTAAATTAACTGGTCTAAAAAGCATAAAGGATTACTAAATTATCAGGTTTTTATGGTGGTTTTGTTTTTTTACAGACGTAATTCAATAGGTGTTAAGAATTATTGGGTTTAGATATCTTGGCGATTATTTTCACTACCTAAAAAGTATACAACTTGTTTTCTTACTTGCTAATAAAAACCAACACAGTGGGAACCTAGATCTCCTATGGGATATGAATCTATGTAATAAACAATAAACTCGTAACAGAATAACTAAGGACAGCACAGACTCTGGAGACACCGGAACACAATAAATAGAACAAATGTATAAAGGTCTGGAAATTCTGGTGTTCTAACAGAGAATAAAAACTGAGGAAGGGAGGGTGGGTAACCTGTAGCAGGGATCAGACGCCCTAATGATGAGGAATGGAGGGGAGCATAAAGAAAGCTGGAGTTAGCTGAATGGTAGATGAAGCAGAAATACATAAATAACTCCCCATTTACCGCATCATTTCCCCATGCTGTGTCATCCTGCCTGAGAGGAATATAGCAGACTCTAACCTTAATGATCTGGAAGTTCTAAATTATACAACACGGCTGCTCGATGTTATATGGCTAAGGAACAGTAGTGAAAGGTTCAGTAGCCTCCTGAACACTAAATGGATATGAATATTCATTGGACAAAGACCCAGGGCAAGGCACACATTTAAATTATAATCAGTTTCATTCTTTTTAATTAAAGAAGACTGAACATTCTTTTCCTCAAAAGTGGATGCTGTTTCAACTAAATTGTTACTTTTAGTATTTGAGTGCTTTTAAGATCACATTTTGAAGTAAAACTAAATGAGAAATCTTAGGACTTTATCTTATTTAAAAGAACACCAACTAAAGCCAATATAAACTGAATATATTTATGTTCCTCTTTTCTTTCTCAAATGTATCCAGTGTGGTGTTTTCTTTTAATATTAAATTGACATGAGAGTCCACACAAAATCTGTAAGGATAGATACTCTAACACCAAAGTGTTTTTGCCATTTTTTTTTTTTGCAGTTTTTGGCTGGGGCTGGGTTTGAACTCGCCACCTCCAGCATATGGGGCCAGTGCCATACTCCTTTGAGCCACAGGTGCTGCCCTGATTTGCCAATTTATAATGAAACAAAGAAATAACCTTTTCTACTACATATGCCCAATTTTAACCTAAAGTAAACAAAGAATTCTTATTTATTTGTTCTAACTTACACAATACTTGAAAAAAAATTCCATAATCTCCTGTAAAACAACATACTTATAAAATAGAAAAATTAATGTATTATTCTCTAATCAAAATAGCAAATCCTTAATGGCCAAAATGTGGCAATTTTCAACTACCTGATGGACTGTCAACCTGGCCCAGTGCTCTTGTGTAAATATAATTTTATATTCTTTTCTGTGTGTTTTAAAATTTATTTTAAATTACAAACTCATTCCTTATTACCTTGTTGGCATTTTTATATCAGTGCTGCATTTTAAAGGACTGTAACACTGAAGGGTAAACATATTTTCTAAATCATCCACTGAAACTGAAACTGAATTAAATGGAGAACCAGTAAGGGACAGTTATCTACATGGGTCATTAAAATATTTCAATAAAGCCATCTCTGTTAATACTTAGAAAAATTTTAATAGATACAGCACTTGACACACTCTGGGAAGTGGCTGGCCCACTGCTGAGTCCTGACTGCTATCCATGGCACAAGGAGGGAACTTAAGGACCATGCAGGAGGGCAGGTCCATTATTTACCAATCATACGTTTTTATCCTATATGTGCCATCCTTTTCTGTAGATCACATTTTTTCCCAGGGATTTCAGGACCTTTGTTTTTGTTTATGTTTTTAAAGAATCTCAAAATTCAAACTAAAAAAATCATCAGTTCTGCTGTAATGATTCAAACATTAGGGAACAATCTGAGCATAACACAAACTCTGCACTTGCTCATGCAAGATTTTTGTCTGTGAGAAATTCTAAGTGAATGCAGAAAACTATACCCAACAAAAGCCAGCCACAGAGGAATACACAAAATGTACATCTGCATGCACCTCAAATGTCTTCTAGTTCAGTTTACTGCCTGTTTTACGAAACACATCCTTCCACATCTCATGATACAACTTTCCAAATAGCCCTCTTTAATATTTCACTTTAATATTTCACCAGCTGAAATGATTTTTATTTTTTTTTAATTTATTTTTTTAAAGAGACAGGGTCTAGTTCTGTCACCCAAGCTAGAGGGTAGTGGCATGATCATAGCTCAAATTCCTGGGCTCAAGGGATCCTCCTGCCTCAGACTCCCAAAGTGCGGGGATTACAGGCATGAGCCACTACACACAGTTAAGTGGAGTGCTTTTGTATTTTCTAACCATTTAACAAGTGTAAAATGAAACACACATGTTGCAAAGCTTACTGTACTACCAAATTATAAATTAACATACCACTATTACTAAAAATGCATTTGAAACTTTAAAAGACACTCAAAGTGTCATTTTAAAAATCCTTGTCACAGATTTTATTCTCTTCATGAACAAGAAGAGAAAATGGAAAACATATGGTTTTAATGTAAATGTGTATTTATTCTAGAGGACTCCTTATAAAAAGGGATAAAATTCAGGTCTTGGTATAGATATAAACATAGCCATGGTCACAAAATGAACTAATTCCACCTTGTCTCTGAATTCACTGTGGACTAGCAGGAAGTCCAAAGTTTTCTGAACACGATGCCAGGGGCTCACCTACTCTTACTTCAGACTTCCTCTATGATGTTTTAATGTGTAGGTCTAGACAAGGGGATCTCAACTGGGGGTGATTTTGCCTACCAAGGGACATTTAGCAATCTTTGCTAACATTTTTGAATAATCCAATAAGGAAGCGTCCCTAATAACTAGTGGATACAGACCAGGATGCTGCTGAAGGTTTTATCATGCGCAGGCAAGTCTAATGCACAGCAAAGTATCTGCCAACAATGGCCATGGTGTGGAGAACGGGAAGTCCTGCCCCAGACTATCACAGCCCTTCAACAATGACCTCTACTGAACAAGAAACATTTATTATTTCTTTGTGCACCTGTATTTTTTAGATGCAACAGAGACGACAGAAAACAAGGGCAGTTGAGACAACAGGTTCTAAAATCAGACTACTTAGGCTGGGTGATCTTAGGCAACTCACTTCACCTCTCTGTGCCTCAATTTAACAATGGTAGCTATGTCATAGGTTATTTTCACCTAATCAAAACACACACACTGCTCCCCAGCCTTCTGGCTAAGATAAAGTGTAAACATATATATACACAAACATTTATACACAGTAGTCCTCCCTTATTTGCAATTTCAGTTACCACAGTTAATCACTGTCTGAACATGAAAAATTGCAGAAATAAGCAATTCAATTTACGTTTTAAATTTCACACCATTCTGAGCAGCACAATGAGCTCCCTCACTATCCTGCTCTGTCCCACCCTGGACATGATTCATCCCTTGTCCAGTGTCTACACGCTGTCGATGCCACCTGCCCATTAATCATTTAGTAGCTTATGAGATGGATAACTCAGCACTGATATCAAGGCATCGGTTCAAATAGTTTTCCTTAATAATGGCTTCAAAAATGCAAGAGTAGTGATGGTGAAATACTATTATAACTCCTTTTTTTAAATTAATTTTTCTTGTTAATCTTTTACTATGCCTAATTTACAAACTTTATCATTAAGAAAAAGCATAGTACATATAGGGTTTGGTTCCATCCATAATTTCAAGTATTCACTGGGGGTCCTCGGACATATGCTCCTACTGTCTATATGAAACAAGCAACTGGTGTAGGTACCAGAGACAGTAGTAAGTGAAACATAAAAATCTTAAGCCCAAGAGTTTGAAGTGGCTGTGAGCTGTGAGCACTCTACCAAGGGCAACATAGTGAGACTCTGTCTCAAATAAATAAATAATAAATTAATCAATTAAATTAGTGCCTACTCACATACCCACTATTTATTACCAGAGATGGAAGCATTTATTATACCAAAGTCAGAAGACTGAAAGATCGGCTTTAAAGCCTATATAGAACGACTATTTCATTTAATAATAATATGGTTTTAAAGGATTTTAAGATTAATCAATCAGTATATATGTAAAATGTCATACTCATTTCCATCAAATTACATAATAAATGGGAAATGGCATTATCTACCAGAACTAGAATAGAAATTCATTAGTCTACATAATTCTCTTTCATTTCTTATATATTTGTAAGTCAAATAATGAATTATATAGGTAACTACCTAAAAACTTGGCTATGCTTTTAAGCAGAGAACTTAGTTCTAAGCTTTCAGGTACCCTAGATAAAAAGGGAAAGCTGATAAACCAAAAAGCTTCTATAACCTATTAGAGGAAGCAAAACAATTTACTTTTAAGTGGCAAACAGGTGTGTCTCTATCAGAGTAACTTAAATTGTCTGACAGCACTCGGAGAATAGGGAAGCTGTTGTTTCTCTCCTTTCCATGGTAATTGGAGGAAGACACTTTTGTGCAGTCCATAAAAGTACTATACTTTTGTTATAGTCCTCTCAGTAGTTATAAAGTAGAATGCCAATGACATTTCTAAAAACACACCATTACCACATACACATATTCTTTCTCTCATACAATGTATGGGTAAAATGCACATTTCAAATATAAATCCCAATAGAATTACATGAGCTCGGCACATGTGGCTCAAGTGGCTAAGGTGCCAGCCACATATACCTAAGGTGGCGGGTTCAAATCCAGCCTGGGCCCACCAAACAACAATGACGGCTGCAACCAATAAATGGCCGGGCATTGTGGCAGGCGCCTGTGGTCCCAGCTACTTGGGAGGCGGTGGCAGGAGACTCGCTTGAGCCCAGGAGTTGGAGGTTGCTGTGAGCTGTGATGCTATGGCACTCTAACCAGGGGGATAGCTTGAGGCTCCGTCCCCCCCCCAAAAAAAATGTGAATCTAAAAAAAATTAAAGTAAAATATCAGAGCAATGTTACATATAACGAATCAGCATATGATATATTCTTCAGATCAAGTATGGAAAGGAAGTGCTCCTGATTTGAAACTAATACAACTTCATGGAGATGACAATTCAGGATGATGTCACCTGGAGCACGGCCACCTTTCTGGAATGGACTTCTCCTGTCCAGTTAGTATCCCTGCAGGCCCAGGCTGGCTACTGCATTCCAGTCACGATAAAGTGATGTTCTGAGGGAAGTCCAGTGTGAAAAGGAAAGTTTCTCTTTGCGCATCCGTTTTTAAGAAGTTTCCCCAAAGCTCCCTGGCCATCTTCCTCTGGAATCTCACTAGCCTAACGTAGGGAATTTCATGTCCAATTCCATCAATGGCAGAATAAATGAGACCACCAATCAAGATTCACAACTTTGTGGCCTGCCTAGAGAAAAGTGAATGAACCGAGGCTGCAAGGAAGGGGCAGGAAAGGGTTGTTAGCTAAGAAATACCCTATTTTTCTTGGATGTAGCCACATAGTCCAGAGAAAATATTTGCTTCACTATATTCAAGCAGATTTCTCTGTTCTACATGGCAAAAGAAGACAATAGTTTTACTAATTTCTTCCTTCTGGAAGCTTTGGAAAGGGAAAAAGAGGGATTTAACTTAAAAATACTTTATTTCTACTTTCAAAAAATGTTTCAACAAAACAAAATGTTTAAATATTTTGGCCAATTAATACTACATCCTGGTTACCCACAGCACTGCAATTCTCCCCGGTGGGAGCATTTGTTTTTGTGTAGTTTATTTTAAACTTTATTTAATGGGTAACTCCAGTGACTGCTGTCATACAAAATCCATTGTTTTGTATTCTGGTTTCTTTTTAAATTTAAGAAATAAACAATGAAATTGCTATTAACATACTTCTAGTAAGAGCCAATACTATTCTTCAGAATGATACATTACAGTCAGAAAAAGCTAGTTTTATTAAGTGGCGTCTTCTATGCACGACCATGGCAGTATCATTGAAAATGTATCCACTGTGCACAAAGAGTAAAATATATTTTAGAAAACTCTGTCCCACAGAAGATATTCTGGTTATTAAATTCAGATGCAAACCCATTTATATGATTTGCTCTGAATCATGTATTTCCCTGAAGGGAAAGAGAGAAGGATTTAATTTAGTTTAAGAAAAATACGATAGCATAGTGGTTTGGCGGGGGCCCTTTGGTAATAATCCTTCTGGCAATCCTGGTAATGAAACCAGTGTCATGACTTGGGCTTTTGCAAGAGCCCAACCCATAAAAGCTGCCACATATCCATAGTGTTAAATTAGAGTGGGCAGAAGAGGCGTGGAAACTATGGAAGCTATTGTATTTCCCTGTGGAGAAAATCACGCAGCACAACAGCTCATATGTGTGCTTGTAACGCTCTTGTTCTCAATATATCCTACTCAAACCAAAGGATGCTATAGTTTCATTCTCGATTTCGCTATACTTCCATTCTACTTACGACAATTACACTCTTCATTTTGTTCTAAAATTGAGATTTTTGCCAAGAGAAATCAGACAGCGTCTTGTAACTCTGAGATGCAATCAAATCTTCAGTTTCAAAGACACGTTTGTAGCAGCCACTTAGTTATTAAGTCAAGTGCTTCTATGCCAGTCCAAAGTAATTATAAAACTATCGAGTATAAAGTTCGTTAATGTTTTATGTAGATAACTATTTTAATTTATTTTCATTCCAATGAAAAGGAGAAAAATGTTATGTTGAAATCTGGCTGCCACAATGGCTGTTTCTGCAATTTATTTTTAAACTGAAAATATGCTGGCATAGAAATTGTGCCTACAATTAAAGTCAATGTTTTAAGAACAAAAGAAAAACATTAAAAATGCCCTGCCTTTCTTGAGAAAAGCCGAATTCTTGAGGTTTGGCTATGTGAAGAAATAAGCACTGAGTTAGCAATCTAAAAGATTGCAATTTTTTTTTTCAAAACATGAAAAGTATATATTTCCTTTCCCAACCTTTAGTTCTAAATGCCATTTGCCTCGTTCAGCTTAGAACTAACTGCTTCCAGACCTTCTGCTAAAACCTCAGTGATTCACTTACCCACCATCTACAAATTCTCCTTAGGCTCTTAACCCTTCATTTTCTATCCTTTCTCCTTTCAGTGTTTGGAAAATGGATTATCTTCAATCGCTCAGGAGAAAAAAAGAGTTGATCAGGTGTGAAAATCCCACTGACTTTTACCTCCAGCAATAAATTCCACGATCACCTCCATAACAACAGCTACCACTTACCCAGTACACTCAGGACTGCTCACACACACAGCTGTCGCACCCATACTTGAAACTTCACAACAATCCTCAGGCCCCTTGAGACTGGTATTACTATCTGAACTTTATATACGAGTAAACTGAAGCTCACAGCATTCAGAAAGTCACCAGAGTCACGCTGAAGGTAAGAGGTGCCACCAGGGCCTCAGCTGTTTTCCTTTTCAGAGATTTTTCAATTGTGCCCTTAGTCTTCTCTCTTCAATGGCACCTGCACAGAGTAAGGCCACACTTCCCTTTCAGGCCCTTCCCGTCTTCCTCTGACAGCACATGAAGTGCATCTCCCGCTGCCCCTCCAACCTCCTCCTCATCCCACCGCCATTTCCATATGCAGCACGGCTGTGAAACCTTTCCCAATTCCAGCTGCATTCTAAACCGAATGCCTCTTTTCTACCATTCTATCCTCTGAAGCTTTATAATCATTTTATACTCTTACCTCAGACAAAATGATCTCCACAACAAATTTAGAAATACTGCCTCCCATTTTCCTCATTATAGGTATGGAACAATTTTACGTACAAATAGCAACGATTGTAAGGCATGTGAGGCACTCCACATAAACTTAAAATCTCGCATGAACCAACCAAAGGTGATAGTTTAAGCCCTGGTGGAACGGTATGTGCATAATGTAATACTTCAAGTACAAGGCTGTAATCATTAATACAGACTAAAAACAATAAAAAAAAAATCAAAAGTTCAAAATATAAGAGGATCACACACCAATTCACCTGTTTTAGTTTCTGGTTATTTACAGATAATTCTAAATCACTTTGGAAAAAACTTTCTTAAATAAAAACAATACACACATTAAGATCTACAAAATGAACACTCTTTAATGAATTTTAAACAATTTTGGAAGCAATGCACAAATAATTCAAATAACACTATGCCAGTTAAAAACAAAATGTACCTATCACATCTATCCTGAGTGTTATGGCATGATTACATTTTAGATCACTTGATAAATATAAAACCAAAATGCCTAAAATAAAGATAATTTTTTTCAGCTGCATGTCCTTTGAGTGACTCTGAACTAAAGAAGCTCTGAAATGGGAAGCTGGCACTATATGGTTAAGACAGAAATATGCTTCTTATAATTCACCAAAGTAACTTCCTGCCAAGTGTTCAAGGATTAAGTGATACTACGGTTATCTGGCTGCTACCAGGAATCACCATGTGAGAGTAGACAGTGCTCCCAACTTCTCAGCCACTATCCTATACAGGTTCATATGTTTATAAGATTTTTAAGTTTTATTATTTTTAAGATTTATTTTTTAGTTAACAAAAATTACATGAACTTATCATGCACAAGATGTTTTGAAAACCCAGCGCTCTCTTAAAAGCACCCTGTTAATCTATCTCTCTGTTCCAGGCGCTCCCTGACTTTAGTCCAACTCCCTTGGTGGGCTTCAACTTTTTTCTATAAAACGAGAATCTAAAACAAGAAAACAAAAACCAAACCAAATCAAGCCAACAACAAAACCCCTATACTTCTAAAAGGATAAAGCGCTACATTATCCTATGGAGTCCTCACCACATACTGTATTAGCTGTACTTGGATGTGCTAGTTGAGTCAGGTTTCTTGATGTTACTTCCTTGCTTTAAACAATTGCTGGCTCTCTGCATTATCTTTAACACGGAGTACAATGGGTTGCCACGCAACTATAATATAATGAATGAACAACAATTACCATGTGATCTAAGGTTAAAGTTTACTGTTAAATTATCTAAAAAGGACTTATAAAGCCAAGTAACAGAACAAAAATAATCCTAGGGCATATTTTAGTGGTTTAAAAGAATACATATTTGAAAAATGGCAGTCATTTGCATAAAAAAAATTTTTACAAAAAGCTCATGCACTTTCAAAGTAAAAAGTAAGTTTCCAATGAGCTTACTGGTGATTTAAAAAAAAAGAAGTAAAAGAAAAGTAAGGAGAATTCCAACTCTTGTCATTTAAAAATAATAATATAGGCGTGGCACCTGTAGCTCGGCAGCTAGGGTGCCAGCCACATACTCTGGGGCTGGCGGGTTTGAACCCAGCCTGGGCCTGCCAAACAACAATGACTACTACAACCAAAAAATAGCCAAGCATTGTGTCAGATGCCTGTGGTCCCAGCTGCTTAAGAATCACTTAAAACCCAAGAGTTTGAGCTTGCTGTGAGCTGTGATGCCACGGTTCTATCAAGGGTGACACAGTGAGACTCTGTCTCAAAAAAATAATAATATAGCATTTAAATATATATAACTTAGAATTTCATTAATTCAGATAAGTCTTCCACTCCCTAATAAATGCGAATTAGTAATATTTTATTGTAACATGAATTAAATAGAATTTTAACATACCATTATGAAGAAAGCACACAGCAAATTAGAAAAAGTTAAATTTAACCATTAACTCTTTCGCATGTGGTCAGATACTACTTTAGAAAGTTAACCTAATTCTGGCCAGGTGGGAGGATGCCTGAGACCAGGAGTTCAAGACCAGCCTGGGCAATATAGTGAGACCTTGTCTCTAAAAAGATAAAAATAAAAATTTAGCCAGGTGTAGTGGCATGCACCTGCAGTCTCAGCTATGAGGAAAGTTGAAGCAGGAGGATCACTTGAGCTCAGAAAGTCGAGGCTACAGTGAACTATGAGTCATTGTACCTCAGCCTGGGTGACAAGAGATATCACTTAAGAAAAAAAAAAAGAAGTCTAACTTTAACCTGTTCATAAACTACCACACAATTCGAAGAGATCTGATTATTTTATTGTAGGTAAGAGAAATTCTTTCTAGTAGAGTCAAACTGACATAATTCAAATAGAAAAAAATTGCTCATTGCTTAATTAGTCTTCATAGCATAGTATTTACTCATTTTCAAATACTGTACGAGCTTTATATAAATAATTACTTTAAGAACAAAAAGGTAGTTTAATCGTAAGTCAAATGATACCCCTAAGATTTGAACAGCTAATATTGTCACATAAGCTAGACACTGGTGATACAACCCTAATAACTTTCTTATAAACATAAATAAATAAACCTGAAAAGCACTATTTTAATAAATGAATAAAAAGGACATCTGGTTAGAGACCAGCCTTAGTAAAAAGAAGAAGAGCAGGGAAGGCACCAGCGGGGACTGTCCGGTGGGATCTGCAGCAGTCAGATGGGCTAGAGTTTAGTATAGATCGGGGGAATGGGGGTACATAGAAATGTGGCCAAAAATCGAGGCTTTCAATATCAATATTATATCACTATTACATGAGTTTTGAAACAATGCATTTGCTTCACTCCTAGGTTTTTTATCACTTCAATTTCAAAATAATGTATATTTTAAAACTCTGAATAGATCCAAACAGTAATACACTTCGGTGACGCACAACACTTAAGGCTCAGTTCAGTCAACACATCATCATCCCCAAGCGCTGAGAAATCGCACTTAACAGATGAGGGAGGAGTGGGACAGAAATGCAATCCAGGATAGCAGAGTTAGTCCACTTCCTACATCACAGGAGAAGCAGAATGGGCAATGACTCAGCCACGTGGGGGAACATTCAGTGGTGCCTACACAGCACTGTGATAGCAGTACTGGACCCGGGACACCTCCTCCCTCAGTAAAACACAGGGCAATCAGCTGGCTAGGCAACTGGCTGGTTTTGATCTTAGAGTAAAGATGGGATCTCTCTAATATAAACACGGATCAAGGTATCTCCCCCAATTTATGTAACTTGCTTAGTCAATTCACTTATTCATGCTGAAGTATTCATTAAGCATCTAACACATACAAAGTTCGGTACTGTCTACCACTGGGAAACAAAGAATAAAGTTTAAGAATATAAAGGCATTTGGAGAATAGTCTTCCATCTGAGTTTACTAAGCTAAATTTCTTTCTTTCTTTCTTTTTTCCTAAGCTAAATTTCAAACAAAGACTAGCACAATTATACTCTCAGAGCAGGCTACGGTATTGGTGGAAAGCGTTCCTCAATGTGTACCTTATTCAGTAGAAAACAGACAAGCCCTCTATTCTCTCAGTAGACTGCTTTAGTCTTGAGTAAAACTTAGGTCAATTTCAAGTCATCCTGCAGCTCTGCTCATCTGTCTTCTTTTGTATTTTATCAGATTTAATTTCCTGTTCATAAAAAAAAAGTGGAAGTAGCCTCTCCTCACTTGAACTTTACTAGTGACCAATGACCTCAGATGTCATAATGACTCAAAAACATCTTTGTTTAAATTTATACTGAATATATTCCAATTCATCACCACCACAGTAACCTACCAAGTTTAAAATATAAAACTTAAAAATCATGTTAAAATATTTTAAGTGAATTCAAAATAAAAGGGAAAGGAAAATCTATGAATTCTCCATATACTTAAATCGAGTGGGAAGTTAAAAATCTTAGTGGGAAGTTAAAAATTTTACAAGTTAAGGAAAAAATTGTTGTTTTTGAATTAAGGCTGTCAAGTCAAATGAAGCAAACTTGAAACCATACACATATATACAGTAAATCCTATTCTTCAACAGCTTGAAAAAACCAAAGTAAAAATGCTTTAAAAGGGAAAATAATTAACATGTTAGGAATTTCCATATTAGGTGGTGCTCATAGCTCTGTGGGTAGGGCACCAGCTACATACAAAGGGGCTGGCCGGTTTGAATCCAGCCCAGGCCAGCTAAAACAACAATGACAACTGCAACAACAACAAAATAGCTGGGCATTGTGGCGGGCACCTGAAGTCCCAGCTACTTGGGCGGCTGAGGCGAGAGAATCACTTAAGTCCAAGAGTTTGAGATTGCTGTGAGCTGTGATGCCACAGCACTCTACCCAGGGTGACAGCTTGAGACTCTGTCTCAAAAAATAAAGTAAAATAAAATAAAATAAAAGTCCCTATTGTCTTTTCCTCTACTAGGCGTAAAATATAGAAAGTACCTATTTTGTAAGAGAAAACTTTGTTTGAAAATTCTTTTAAAAGCCCTTGAAACTGTAAGGCTATTACTGAACCTGCATGAAAAGAGCTGTGCCAGAAATGGCAGAATGTAAGACTTTATTGGTTTTAGTTTGTACAATGCAAGTAAAGTAAAATATCATCCATCCACCCAAAATGGAGAAAAAGCTATAAGCAAAATAGCCACAGCTAAAAAGCAAACAAAAAAACTTACCTAATACAACTTATTTCTTGAACTAATGCTTTTAAAACAACTAAATGAATTTATATAGTTCAATTAAAAAAATGCAAATTGGTATTGTTAATAATGATTTTTTTAAAGGCATACTGCCTAGCCTCTAAAAATCAGTGGCAGTAGTATTCTTAATTGCTTTAAAAAATTAAGGAATTTCTTAATTTCTTCAAATGCTAACATATTGCCTATAACATATAATTTCCTGCTATTATATTGCTCTTAAATTTTAGCTCAGTAAGGATTCCTACTCTGAATCACATTACCGAAGGAGTCCAAATCATCACAGAATTAAACAAACACCAAATAGCGACAGCTTCCACTGATTGTTAATTAGTTTAGACTAGTATTAATATACTTTTTAAAAGCATTATATAATGAATACTGTTAGTATCTCCATAGAAACATGAGGAATTATTCATCTAATTCTCTTTAAGTGGAAGAAAATATCAAGCTTCTCCTTTGAGTAAGTTAAAAAATGAACGAGACATTTTATGATTTCAAAGAAAATCTTTAGGCTTAAAAGCAATTTGTGACTACTATGTATTCATGTAGCTTAAACTTAAGGAGAGACATTTTCCATCCCAACATCTCTAAAAATGCCCTAGCACTTGAAAATCTAATGAATATATATTATATTCTTACAGCAATATTTCATTTATAGAAATATTTATAATATGTAAATCCTTTGCACCTAGGCACTGTGCCTGGCACCAGGATTGCAAAGATTATTTAACACAAAACCATTAATTAAGAAAAAAGGACCACTCTTCATTTAACTATTATTAACACATAAAAGTAACAATTACTCACCAGTCTTCATCAAAATCACATTCTTAAAAAGATATTCAACTACAGGCAAAAAAACACACTGGAATGAAAATAAGACCACTCCTTTGTCTTTGAGCTACTCCCAGTGAGCACTGTGGGGACCAAGCACTGAGGATGCACACTGTGGATGTGGGGCTGGCCTGCCACCCTGGAGTCTGACACCACACTGACGTCACATTCTAACATGTCATTGCAGCTGCGAACTGAGACGGCTCCTTCAGGAAGGATCTGTTGTGATTATGCATGCCTTCTAGCCACAAGAGTGAAATAGGATTTCCATTCCCTTAAAACTGGCACATAACACAGGGTAAAATACCAAGACGCACGCTTGCAGATAGCTTTTGAAGGAAATATTTAGTGCAAATTTAAGCACATCAACTAAAATGACTCTTAAATAACATTTTTGTTGTTGTTTCAAAGCTGCCTAGATTTATTGATCACTTTACAATCTCATCAGAGCCTTATCACCCAACAAGATAGACTGTAGAGTTACCTTCATTTTACTGAAAAGCAAAACAAAAACTGAGTTTGCTCACAGTCACAATGCTAATACATGATTGAACAGGATTCGAATCCAGGTCGTGTTTGTGCTGCCCAGACATCTGACTGCTCATTTACAATGACTAGCAGAAGAGATAACCAACTGTTAATATTCTGGTGGACATCCTTTTAGGCCAGAGTTTGTATAATAAATATATTCAAACTATGCATGGTGTTTTGCAGCACTTTTTTTTTTTTTCCACTCAATAACATGCCCTGGACAGCTTGCACGGCAGTAATTACATTCCTAACTTTCCTTGTTTGACAACTGCTCATTACACAATTATCCAAACCCATGTCCTACTGTGCATTTATTTTCAACTTTTTGCTATCATAATCAAGACTTACTGTGTGTCACTGCTCAGACATCTTTGTGTTTTTCTACCTTCAGCTATGCAGGATAATGCTTAGAAGTGGGAAGGACAGGCCGAAGTGCGTGCGTGTTTTCAACGTTTACACCCTGCCCCCCTCAAAAGATTTACTAATCTTTATTCCTCAGTGTATTAGATTTCTCCTTTCCTGCGTCTTTGTTCCTACTAAGCACCTACAATTATTTTTCTTCTTTGCAAATGTAACAGAAATACATGCCATCACATGGTTCTAACTGTACCTGTGTGTTTTGATTTCAGGAGAGGTTAAACTTCTCTTCATAAGTCTATTGCAGTGATTTTCAGCTAGTGTGTTGTGGAAATTTTAAAAGATTAATTAAATTATTTTCAAAAGAAGTTCAAAGCACAGTGAATATACTCTTTTTTTTTCTGATCAATGTAATTTAGATGTGCCATGGAAGTTGAACTTACAGGTTCAAGTGTGCTGTGAGATTAAAAAGGTCGAAAAACACTGGTCTATTCACCCACGAGGCAGTCCAACCTAACGGTTAGACCAGCCCAACACTGGTCTATTCACACATGAGGCAGTCCAGCCTAACGGTTAAGGGGACGCCTCTGCAGGCAGATGACCCAAATTTAAGTTCTACTCTTTAACAATTCTCTGACTACTGGCAAATTACTGAGTTTCAATTTCTTTATATGAAAAGATAAATAACACTTTAATCCTTGTGACATTTTGGTGAGACTTATATGAAAAAAAAATGTAAGGCAATCAGAATGGTGCTTACCACATAATAAATGTTTAATCAAATGCTGACTCATATTTAACGGCTGACTGTATTTCTTCCACAGTTCATGCTCTTCACCCAAAATGGTGATTCTTAATAGAGCATGGATAAACCATTTTACAAAACATATTGTAAATACTTTATTAGGATGACAATGGCATAAAAATTTTAGCTACCTGAATCTGAATTACAACTAAACCCAGCATGCAATGGAAATGGTGTTAAAAAAAGTTCCTTCATACATATGAAACTGCTGTAACAAAATTTAAAAATAGTATCTCAAGTTGAGAAAACAAAATTGTTTCCTCATGTAGTTTGAAATACAGATAAGCAAGCCAACACAGTTTGCTGTAACCAGAAGGGTCTGCATATGTTTTAGAGAAGTAGTGATTCACGATCTTCCCCATTTTTTCAAAGTGAAGGTTTTGCTAGTCTCAAATATGTTCAGTTTAAATTTCTCACACTAAAAGAGAAAACAAACTAGTTCTCAGAAACATCAGAAAGAAGTCAATGAAATAATGTTTTTCCAGTTGTAAAAGCAAAGGACAGCCTCCTCTAAACGACATAAATCATAACCTACAAACAGAATACATGAAGGTTAAAATGTAGTAAGCTTATTGTTCCTACCCCCAAACCAATTCAACCTCTATTATATAATAAAACCTTCACTGTCCTCACCAATTCCTCTGAATCGCCTCTAAAAAACTTACTAAGAAGGAATTTTCTATTATTCTATTCTAGCAGAGCTGGCTTAGGTGTATTCATTGTCATCCATGCTATAAAATCACCCCATCGGGAGGCAGACATTTCTGTAATAAAACTGTAGCACAATATGTTTGCATAATCACACAGTGACATGGTGGTTCTGCATATGGCTGGCAGGAGAAAAATAATAAAATGAAGCAGCAGAGATCTGTCAAGAGACTCTGGAAGCTTATCAGGGATACAGAGAAGTAACAAGTCAACCCAGTGTGTGGACTGTGAAGTTCCCAGCACCCTGCCGGCCTCTCTAGACCTGTCAAGCTTTGGCCCCTTCCTCCACTTACCCCATAGTTACAGAAGGACACCGCAGGGGAAACACTCATCAAAGAGGGAATAAGATAAGGTCCCTCCTTTTAAGGCACTAACTGCCTGAATTGACAGCTCAATAGGAGAGAGAAAGCTGTAAACAGATCATTATAACATAACCTGATTTGCACAGCACAAAAGAGGAAATGGCCAACTGCCAGGGGGAATCTGGAAAAGGCTTGCCCAAGCCAGTGACAGTGGACCTGACTGTTTCAAGATGAGAGTCCAGTTAGAGACAGCAGCAGTTAGTAGGCATAAAAGCATGAGTTTAAGGTCTGACTGAAATTTTCCATCTGCATAAAATGCCCACTTAACAGAGAAACTACTCATTTAAGGAAAAATACTATATAAATAGGGCAATTCTAACAAATGCTTTGTAAGATTCTGCCCAACCCACATTTTAGAAAAGGAAGCTGATGTCCCATGATGTCCCACTACTCTTTCAGAGCTAATAAACATCTTTAATTAGTGGAGAATCTTACATCTCAATTAATCCTGATTCTCTTTTTATCTCTATATACTACAGGGCAGAAACCACGCCTCCTTAAAAAGCCACAGAAAAGGTCCAGTGAGGGCTTCCTAAGTATTCTCCACGAAATAACATTTCAGCACACTGCTCATGTACTTGTGCTAAGGACTGCAGATCTAGCTGTGGTATCTGTAATTTTCAATCCTTACGCTTCTTTCTTTCTTGGTAGCATTTCATGCTTTACCATTCTCTCTTCCTGCAGGTGCCCCTCTTGACCTTGAATTATGTGACCTAATCCTCCAGAACTCACTCTGTAAAAGAGGCTTATGACCAAACAACTCAATACTCAGTTTCCAACTGTATCCACAATTTAGTATCAATTTACTTATAACACTCATAAGTCCTTTTAACGGGTAAGGAACAGAACTCCTACTAATCTCTTTTCCATATACTACCTTATAGCGCTGTAAAACATTCAACGTTTCATCAGTTGAATATTCATTTTTACTTGATAGGTCACTTAATACCAATCTTTCAGTTCAGAAAAACACTAGCACAGTGAGGGCAGCACCTGTGGCTCAAAGGAGTAGGGCGCTGGCCCCATATACCGGAGGTGGCGGGTTCAAGCCCAGCCCCGGCCAAAAAAAAAAAAAAAAAAAACGCAAAAAGTAACCCCAAAAAAAACACTAGCACAGTGAGAAGAACACACTGCATGTTAAACCCCAAGTTTGCAGAGAGGGCACAGTAAGAATAACAACAGCCTCCTTTTCCTTTCCCTTAAATTTATAAATTCATTTATCTTGGCATATCACATAGCTTATCTTCATGATTTAAAAAGAGAAAACCCAAAGTAACATTAATTACAATTACAAACCCAAAGTAACAAAATTAATTACAAAAGTAAATTAAAAATAATTTGAAGATATGGTGTCTTTTTCTCTCATACACTCTGTTCTGTTAAAAGTTTGTACTCGGGTAAAATCAACTCACAGAAATTAAACACTCACACCTAATGATAACCTGAGAAAATTTCCCAATATCCCACTCACTGCACAAGTAACCATCACATCAACTGCAGCCCAGGAGGAGAATCATGAGTGTTGGGCCAACACTGTGTTAGTCATACTCATTTGACAGTGACACGACAGTTCACATTATTTTCAACTTACTGTCTGACAAATATTCAGATGATTCAACTATCTTTGTGTGTTTTTAGAGCTAAAATTTCACTACACAGCAAACTCTTAGAGAAAGTAATTGGAAGAGTTGAATGATTTAAGAATCAAATTAATCCATAAACACCTGCTTAGGAAAAGACCAATTATAATGAAAAAAGCCATTCAGACACTAGAATCTTCCTCCCCAGGGAATGGCAACTACTAAAATATATTTGCTTTCTACCTACATTCAGAAACATTTAATTTGATAACTGTGGAGTTCTCAGGTCATCACTGACCGAGTTGGGCCTCCTAAAGGCAGTTTAGGAAGATGCTGACTTAGACATTTTTGTATTCCCTTTATTTCTTCTCGCATCCTTCCTAAATCCTTCCCACGTTTTGTTTGAGATTAGTAGCCACAACTTCTTCCTGCTGAACTGTATCGTAACTTGTATTCTTACCAACTTATATTATTCAGGTCCAGATCAAATGTTACTTCTCAGAGCGTGCCCCCCTAATCCAGACACCAGTCCCAGTACTATATATCAGGAAAAGTCAGCCTGACCAACGAAATTAAAGTCACACATACTCTGAGTCTCAAAGAATCTGCCAACAGGGATGCATGCACACACACGATTCTGCACAATAAATAAAAGGTACACATGCACAGAACCTGGACTAACTGATCGGTTCACTCATACAACTAAATACAAACGAAAGCGAGAGACAGGATCTAAAAAGCAGCAATGATGTCAGCATTAAAACCGATCGCCCTCCTGCCCGTGTCCCTATTATCATATGGCATCTCAACTTCAGAGCCAAAGGAGAAATGTGTGGTTATATTTTTATCTCCTTTGGCATATTTAAACTCCCTATCTTTGGGTGCTTGAAGGCAATTTCCCTTGATGAGAAAAAAAAAAATGAATTTGAAGTGGTGAATGTTTTAATAGGCTCTGGAGGCTTAAACTACACTTTTACCTTAACCATTAAAGTTCTTGAAACATTTCCAAAGAGTATATACGCAACCAATTTAGTATGAAGAATTAAATGTACTGATTTTGTATTTAAATGTGTACTGGTAACTAATATACTTGTGCTTTGTGAAAGATAATCTTCAAATTCTAGCCCAATAAATTCAGATTTAAGAACACAGCCATGAATATGAAATTATGAATAGGATGAATGAAATCCACGACCTAAGCATAAGGAACAAATATAAATTTAGCTTGTTTCTTTATCTAAGTCCTAAACATAACGCTCTGGATGCATTTTTTAAAACAAACTGACCCAAACTGTATTTATTTATGTGAACATATATATTTTTAATTAGAAATTTGTGACATACTCTGTGTATAGGCTGATTTTCATTCTGAAAAAAAATCATACTGTCATAAAATCTAAGTTGCTTTCTACACAGCCTGAGTCACTAACAAAACATCTATTATTCAAAAACTAACAGTCAATTCTATACTTGTACCATCTGCCTGAGATACATAGTCTGTTTTTGATGCAGGAATAGAATCAAACATATGATAGTGTTACTAGTTTCATTACCATCAAAAAATAGGCCTCAAAGAAACTCTTATCATAATGCTGGCTTTGTGTGTGTTAGCTTGATTTACTTAAACACATTATTTCAAAAGTTTTAAGACCACAGTCCAGGACTACATTAAGGGAACTCATGACTGAGATACAGCCTTGGGACCTAAGAGTGACTTTTATTTCTACAACTGACTCAATGAAAGGGCCTGAGAAAGTGACTGACTTTATAATTTGGCCTTTACTCATCACGATACTGCCTAAGAAGAGACAAAATCATGTGATCCTTTGTCAAGAACCAAGAGAGTTTGCCCAACAATGCCAAGTTTTATCGGGTATAGCTACTCTCCCTTAAAATGAAACAACACAACTATATACACTTCTCTGCTATGTAAAGACTTAAACTCCAAAAAAAAAAAAAAAAAAAGAGTTTAAAATTGCCACACTTCTACACCCACATTTCTGTGGATGGACAGGAAATTTCTTTGTTCTTTTCACATCTCATTTGTACCAATTTCTTGGTCAACAAGTGTTTTCTTTTATTTTAAATGAAAACATTTATCCCTATTTTGGGAGTTTACTGGAAACGTTACATATACTGCTTACATACATACTGTGTTTAAACCTTGGTTGAAATTCAATTCCCTGGCTAATAATATTTGGAGAATGTAATACTTTTTTTTTTGTAAAAGAAGATTTTGCTAGACTCTGTGCGAGAATTAAAAAATGAAAAAGAAATGAAATGTCCAAATTAGGTGTGGGTGGGTAAGCAGGATAGGTTAAGTACCAAACTAAAATACAAGTCAAGAATACATGTTACTATTATTATTATCCTTAAAGAATACATGTATTAGCTGCTACAGCATAAATGCACTGTGGAACCAGACCGCCTAGTCCAGCATCCTGGGTCAGGCCTTAGGGAAACTACTGCACCTCCCTGTGCCTCAGTTCTTCATCCCTGTAACGAGCAGAACTGCAGCATTTCCCTCAAACCACTGTTAGGATGAAATGAAGGAAGACATTAGAACCCTTTCAATAGTGTCTGACACATCACTCAAGTTCATTATGTAACAGCTATTATTATTCTTTGAAGACAGGTAGATCTGATAGAGCAGAGATAAATGGAAATGAACTTTGAATTTGAACCCTATAAAGCAGCGGTTCTCAACCTGTAGGTTGTGACCCCAGGAACTGCATTAAAGGGCTGCGGCTTTAGGAAGGTTGAGAACCACTGCAAAGGATATGTAGGATCTTGAGAGCAGAAAATAGGAAGTCATGATGAAAAAATGTTGGCAGAAAAATGGGATGGTTAGTTTGGCTGGGTTCTGATGCAATGGTTTATAGTAAGGTAGGGGGAGAGGGGGGTTGAAGGTTGCAAAGTATCAGCAGAGGGGCCTGGGTGTTACAAAGTAGGCCACAGACAGCTACTCAGGAGAGAAGGGTTATAATCAAAGGAGATTCATCAGCAGAGTGTAAGTCATATGGGGAGTTGGGGAGGG